>VXCM01005485.1:0-5000 GCA_014773175.1 Lucifuga dentata
AGAGAGACAGAGGGAGAGAGGGAGAGAGGGAGAGAGGGAGAACAGATGGAAATAGCAACTTAATGTGATTAATTTGAGGGAATATTAATTAATTTATGCCCATGAGATACAAATTCATGCGCACATTAATAATTTGTTTGCCCAAATTAAATATTTGTGCACATTATCAAATATTTGCTGTCTGATTCCTGCGAGTTAAACGGAAATAAATGTAAAAACATTTTCATCTTTGTTCGATAAGAAAATGTGTGTTTGTATTTTAACATCTCAGGTTGGAGTTTATGAGCATATTCTCTATAATTAGCCCATAATTATGCCTGGACATGCTAACATTTAGCAGCCAACATCTGCCGTGTTAGCATACTAACATTAGCATGTTAACATGTTCACACATAGCAGCAAGATAACTTGCTAATGTTAGCATGTTCTATTGTTATACCCTGAATATGCTAAAATTACATATGAGCATGTAACATGCTAACATAACATGCTAACGGTTTGGAGCTAAGGCTGATAGGAATTTGGTTGTTAGTTTATGAAGATTTACCTAAGTGTACATTTTAACCAGCTGGATGAAAAGTCAACAAACATACTGAATGGTGAATTAAATTTCGTGAAAATCCATCCAATAATTGGTGAAATGTTTTATTCATTAGCATTAGCTTCCCTAGAACCAAGTTAGTGTGGTTTTAAACAACAAAAACAACAACAACACAAACAAACAACCAAGTCTATAAAACTGAGTTGAGTTTCAAATGTAAATATCAGCATGCTAGCTTGCTAGGTGTGAACATGCTAATTTAATGTTCACATGCTAGCATGCCAGATGCTGCCTACTAAATGTTAGCATGTAACAATACAGTTACAGGCATTTCATCATCATCATCATCATTTATAAAGTACACCAAGGCTGATAAATTCACATTTTTCATCCATCCATAATTTTGTTTGCTAGCGTGTTCTTTTTAGTGAACAGACACACATGACCATTACCGTAGCAACAGACTTTTGTTAGTTTGTTTTTATAATATTTAATAGATGTACGTTAAAACCAGCACCTCTCTTACTTGGGATGTTTTGTGTAGACCGTCCCGTCCACGCCCACGGTGGTCTTGAAGTGGTCAAGTGCACGGCTAACACGCATGTGGTTAGCGATGGTAGCCAGAGCAACGCCACAGAGCTGAGCGGAACGTGAGGAGAGAGTTTCACAAACCAGACGCACCAGACGAACGTCCACCGAATCCCACAACAAACCCAAATCACGCAGAATGTTCTGGGTGTTCTCCAGACCGCCGTCCTCCCTGAGCCAGAGACAACAACGTTTTAAAGGACCATACCGCCATTTAGCATGTTTGAACCTAATATATTCAGTTTTCATACATGTAACGTTACTGACAATCATTTCCCAAAGCATACTACTGGAACGGTGAATTAAAAATGTTTTTCCTACCTTCCAGACCTCCACTGGTTTCAGTTCATTCTCTATTAAAATCAACATGTTGATACTGTAAATGTTCTTGGGATAGGTAATCCATCATCACCAACAACACGTGTATTCAGGTTTTTTTAGAAGTTATGTAATTTTAGTGTTTAAGCTCAATAAAAAGCGTGGAGTGAATGTATGCCTCCACCGGGGAATATAGTCCCAAAAGAAGACCTGCGTTTATGGAAAAATTTAAAGGACCGTGACTTCATAAGGCTGTGTAACTATTAGCAGGAGAAACATGGATTTTTAAGGTGGGTGTATCACTTGAATATTTGATTTTGAAAGATTAAGAGATTTAGCAAAATATCAGGAAAGCTGAAATACGGTTTTATCCTTTGGGAAATGATTGTCAGTAACGTAACATGTATGAAAACTGAATATATTAGGCTCAAACATGCTAAATGGACGGTATGGTCCTTTAATTTCACAAACAAACCTGGAACATAATGAGAATAAAGTCGTGATTTTAAGAAAAAAAAACCCAGAAATTTTAGTCAAATCTGATAAAGTTTTTGAGACGTCCTGCTAACTGACAAACACTGACAGAAACACACTCCTCAATCTCTGAGACAAATCTGGTCAGGAATCTGCCCGGCGTCCTCAGAGCCTCAGACGTCTGTCCTTTAAACAAAAGCTTGTCCTCCGTCAGCTTCACCAGCACCAGACGCACGATTTCTCCCAGATACATGCCGCTGATCATCTTCTCAAAGCTGCAGCACCACACAAAACAGCAGATATAAGCTGCTAGAGGAGGGAGGAATAACAATAAAATATCATGATACGTCTTCTGTGGTACATTATCTAGTATATTCTCACATCAGTACTACAGTACGTCCTTCTTCTTAGCAGAGTTTAGAGAGTTTAACTCTTTCTTTCGTCAAAGTTCAACAATTTCCTTCAGGATAAATAAAGTTTTATCTTATATTCATTTTATTTTGTTTTTAATTCTAACCAGAATACATCACACAAGAAAATAAAACTTCTGCATGAATGGAAATTTCTACTTTGTTAGCTTTAGAGTTAGCGTGCTATCTTGCTATATTTAGCATGTAATATTAGCATGTTTGCACACTGACGTTAGCATATCAAGATGCTCACAGGAAGTTTGTATTGTCAGTTTATAGTTAAAATGTCAACTTGTAAAAATATTGATATTCTAATATTAGGCTGTTATGCTATTAGCATATCAATTAGCATGTCAGCTTGTTAGCATGCTATTGTGATCACATAAGTAACATGCATAAAGTTATTATATTATTATAATATTTAGCATCCCATATAATGTGGGAAAAGAAGGAAAGAGGAAAAGGAAGATGTAAAAAAAGAAGTAAGAATTACAAAATAAAAGAAGAAATTAAAGAAAAATTAAAAGAAAAGATAGAAAGAAGCAAGGATGGAAAAATCAAAGCAAGAAAGGAGGGGAAAAAAGGAACAAAGGAAACAGGGAAGGAAAAAGGAAAGGTAGGAAGGAGATGAAAAGGAAAGGACGGCAGCAGGTAGGACGTCTTCTGCAGCATCCGTACGTGTACACTCCAGGGTTGATGGACGTTTTGTCCACCGTCACATCAAACTCCGTCTGGATGTCTCTCAGCGAGCCGTCGTCTCCAAAACCTCCCCACTCCGTGTTGATGCACATCCGCCCGTCCTCGCCCTCCACACGCTTCACGTTCCTCATCTCCTCCATGTAGCAGGCGTTGGTGCCTGTACCTGAGAGGACCGTAAGACATGACGTCCTAACATACATGTAACGGTGAGGCAGAACAGGTTAAATCCACTTACAGTAAAATTTACATTAAGTCTTGAAGTCAAATTCACTTCCTGCCACCGTGTGTTTGGACATGGACCAAAAACTCCGGGACGATTCTGTCATTGTTCAACGTTACACAGGAACTTCCTGTTTTGATGTCCTGAGTCACCACATCAGGTTCTGCATCAGGTAACACGTGAACTGATCACCTGAGTTGGTTGAGAACTGATGTGGATCATATTCAGACCAGAAACGAACCCGTGCAGAGTTCATATGTGCACCAAGAACACGTCTGCAGACGGTGGGAACGTTTTGAGTATGATGGCTATGTTCAGACCGCACAAACGATCAGACCAAAGGGGCGGCAGAGAGAATACCCGAATCCCATTAAAGGACCATTCCACCCATTTTGCATGTTTGAGCCTAATATATTCAGTTTTCATACATGTTACTGACAATCATTCCCAAAGCACACTACTGGAACGGTGAATTAAAAATGTTTTTCCTACCTTCCAGACCTCCATTGGTTTCAGTTCATTCTCTTATTAAAATCAACTTGTTGATGCTGTAAACGTTCTTGGGATAGGTAATCCATCATCACCAACAAGACGTGTATTCAGGTTTTTTTAAAAGTTATGTAATTTTAGTGTTTAAGCTCAATAAAAAGCGTGGAGTGAATGTATGCCTCCACCGGGGAATATAGTCCCAAAAGAAGACCTGCGTTTATGGAAAAATTTAAAGGACCGTGACTTCATAAGGCTGTGTAACTATTAGCAGGAGAAACATGGATTTTTAAGGTGGGTGTATCACTTGAATATTTGATTTTGAAAGATTAAGAGATTTTGCAAAATATCAGGAAAGCTGAAATACGGTTTTATCCTTTGGGAAATGATTGTCAGTAACGTAACATGTATGAAAACTGAATATATTAGGCTCAAACATGCTAAATGGACGGTATGGTCCTTTAAAGAGGACTAAAGAGTGCATAGTGATGAATTAGGCTCCGCCCCCAATACTCCATGGGACTTTGATGTTCACAAAGTATGTTGACCCAAAGAAATAAAAACACACCCACCACCCTCATTCTGTCTGTAACACACACACACACACACACACACACACACACACACACACACACACACGTTTCATATTCCATGCAGTTCTGAAAGTAACTGCAGCTGAACAGAATTCAGCATCATTAAAAATGTCACCTTTTAAAAAAGTCTCCATCATGGAAATACTGCAGTACCAGTACTTCAAAAAACTCAAAGTACATAAAAAATACTACGCCGTGTTTCCTTGTTAATGTTTACCAATGATCATGCCGATCTCACAGTTCTGGTCCTTGTAGCCACAGCTCATCATGGTGCCCACGGTGTCATTCACCAAGGCAACCGAACCTATATCATAGTCCTGGAGAGAGAGAGCGGGAGAGAGAGAGAGAGAGAGAGAGAGAGAGAGAGAGAGACATAAGGTAGTGCACAGTGAATTCTTAACTTTAATATCTGTTACTATTTTTAACTTATTTGTTTTTGTTGAGTTCCGTTTCGAGAATGAATTTCTGCTGCGTTGACTGTCAATAAAATTCTATTCTATTCTGTTTTATTCTGTTCTGTTCTGTTCTATCTGTTCTGTTCTATTCTATGCTATTCTATTCTGTTCTATTCTATTCTATGCTGTTCTATTCTGTTCTGTTCTGTTCTATGCTATTCTATTCTATTCTATTCTATTCTATTCTATTCTATTCTGTTCTGTTCTGTTCTATCT
>VXCM01005485.1:7500-12986 GCA_014773175.1 Lucifuga dentata
GGTATGCCGGTGGTTTTATTCTCTCTTTAAAGTATGAAACACACTTTAATAACTTTTACTCTGTAAAACTGTGAAGGCAGAACTTTAATATCTGACGTTTCTTCCATCCGCTTCTGCAAAATAACCACTCAAATGCTGCATTCACTGACACTCCGTTAAAAATCATTTCAGGCTTCCTTAAACTCACTGAAACTCAACATTTTCCTGTAGTGTCACTTTAATAATTTTGCTCTTAGATCCAACAAACCAAACTAAAAGAGGAAGTAATAACCAAATGCTGTGTGTGTGTGTGTGTGTGTGTGTGTGTTTNGAGAGAGAGAGAGAGAGAGAGAGAGAGAGAGAGAGAGAGAGAGAGAGATTTGATTTTCATTGGGATGGATTTTGCATGTGTGTGTAAAATGTGTGCTCAGCATCGTGAGGCATTCAAGGACAACTAAATGTACATCATTATGCTGCATTCAAGTTACTCTCAGAACTCAAAAACTTCCAGCTTCCTACTAGAAAAAATCCCTTTGAACGACGTTTGAAGTCAGAGCTCTGATTTGGAAACTCAGATCAAATTTATCTCTGACTTCACGAGTATGACGTCACTCAACATGACGGCGTGAAAGCAAGCTTTATGAATATAAATGATCAGCTAACAGCAGAATAACGTATTTTTTCTTGCGTGAAATTGAAGTAAAAAGGTTAAAATATATTAGCTAACTATCTATAATGTATAATAACTGTTTGCCATTGATACTTAAACGTTAATAATTTCAGAATATTACCTTTTTGGAAAAATGTTTAATACTGTGATTAATATTTAAAAAATCCAACCAAACAGTCCTGTAATCTAACTTTACTTTAGTACTTCAGTTAGTATTTATTATTATGTTTATTTATTTTGTAGTATTTATTGGCGTTCAGTCATGCTTTTTGTTTATATTTGGCTGAACGCTTAGAGGTCAGACGTTAGAATTTTCAACTGGGAAATTCGGACTTCCGGCGTTGACTTGAACGCAGCGTGAGATGTGTGGAATATTGAATGTTTTCATTTGGCGTGTGAGGGTTGATGAAATCCTCACACGTGTTGGAACAGTTCATACTTCTCTGCCAAAACCTGCATCGCCTACAAATATCATCTGCAGAACATGAGCAGCAACTTCATCCAGTATTTTAAGAATAATCTGGAGATACGTGGTTTTTACAGTTCTTAGATACGTGCTTTTATTGTTTTATTTGGTGATTGAAACAATAAAAACCTTTGAATGGAATTGGCCCAGAAATACTTATCAGCTAATTGATAATTGATATATCATAAAATAAAAGCATAAAAACCTGATTAGCAGGTGAGGTTAATAAAGGCCACGCCCCCTAATGGAAGCATTTGAATCTCTCTCTCTCTCTCTCTCTCTCTCTCTCTCTCTCTNCCCCCGCTCGTCCCTGCATGCTCCTTCTCGTTTGTACGTGTCTTCATTCCTCAGCGTCTCTGACGTTTGGATGATAAAGTCGTGATGCCTTCAAGTGTTCATGCAAAATCTGACTCATGCTGAAGATTTATGTGATGCACTTTGAATTATTCCACATTAATTTGGCTAATTAAAGAGATGTGTTTTATGGATGCAAAGCAGCAGTGATGGAAAAAGTGATGAAAGTATTAATGCAACAAATTCAATTCAATTTTACACAAACTGTATTCAAAGTATTACTGCAATAAAATATGAGAATTAAAAGGCAGTATAACGAGTTTATGTATCAATTGAAATTTCAGATAATCTGTCAAAGTATTTGTGTTGTCCAGCTAAAATATTGTAGAAATAAAGTAAAACATATTTAGCTGATATTAAATAAAGTCATACTATAGGAAAGAACGCGATTCATTCAGGAAGTCAATGTTAGAAATGTATTAGAACCAGTTCATCAGCTTCAGTCATATTTAATTATGATGTTTTAATAACGAGTTCTTCCTGAAAAAAGAAAAGACTATAAGTTCCTGTTTTCAGCAGAAACGACTGAATCAGTGAAAAGCAGGAAAACAGATCCAACTTCTTCAGATTTTAACCAACTTCATTTTTAACGAGCAGGAAGTAAATCTGACTGTGGCTCACAGAAAAGTCTGAATTCTAGAAAAATCTGAGGGAAGAAATTCTAGAAATGTCTTAAAAGACTCATTAAAAACAAATAAATAAATAAATAAAATAGATTCTATGAAGAAAATTTGAGAAAATAATCATAATAATAGAAAAAAAAATCTAAAAAACTTAAAATTAAAATTCTAAAAAATTCAGGAGGGATATTTTAACAACAACAACAAAAACTTGATTCTGGAAAATTCTTCCGTCTGATTATCATGTGACTCATTTTTTACATCAATGTGTGAAAAACAAGCGTGGCCTCGTTTGTTGTTTACAGGTTTGTCAGAAATGCATTGTGACATGTTCCATCTCTGAAAACTTTGACAACACACACACACACACACACACACACACACACACACACACACATTCTGCAGGTTACAGGTTGTTGCTTTAAGGAATTTCTGCTTTATTTACCTTCATGAGTCTTTCTGCAGGAACGCCGTCCACGTCCACGCCATCTGTCTTCGTCTTAGCGTTTGTCTCTGTGCTGCTCATCTGGACACGCAGACACACAATGCTGAGAACAAATTCTCATAAAACAAACTAACACAATGTTTGTGAATTCTTAAAGGACCATACCTCCCATTTAGCATGTTTGAGCCTAATATATTCAGTGTTCATACATGTTACGTTACTGACAATCATTTCCCAAAGGATAAAACTGTATTTCAGCTTTCCTGATATTTTGCTAAATCTCTTAATCTTTCAAAATCAAATATTCAAGTGATACACCCACCTTAAAAATCCATGTTTCTCCTGCTAATAGTTACACAGCCTTATGAAGTCACGGTCCTTTAAATTTTTCCATAAACGCAGGTCTTCTTTTGGGACTATATTCCCCGGTGGAGGCATACATTCACTCCACGCTTTTTATTGAGCTTAAACACTAAAATTACATAACTTCTAAAAAAACCTGAATACACGTCTTGTTGGTGATGATGGATTACCTATCCCAAGAACGTTTACAGTATCAACAAGTTGATTTTAATAGCAGAATGAACTGAAACCAATGGAGGTCTGGAAGGTAGGAAAAACATTTTTAATTCACCGTTCCAGTAGTATGCTTTGGGAAATGATTGTCAGTAACATTACATGTATGAAAACTGAATATATTAGGCTCAAACATGTAAAACGAGTCATATGGTCCTTCAATAAGACATTTTAATGATTTATAGATGAGTTTTAAAAAAGTCAGAGTTTTAACATCAACTTCAACGAGCAAAACACAATATGATTTTCTTTTTCTTTATTTCTATTCTTTGATCTGAATGCATAAATATCTCTAACAGCAAAACGTACTTCTGGACACTCGAGTACTTTACTGCTTAATACTTCTTCACTTTTTACTTGATTACCTCCTTAAATGCAGAAGAGGATCCAAACCTCAGAAAACTCATGATGGAATCGCTGCAGGTGTGTTTGATTGTGTTTCTGTCTGAACCTCAAACATCACGAATTAGCTCCGCCCACTTTTAAATTCTCAGGAGATGAATTTTCCTCAGAATTGTTTGTGAAGGTAAACACGTTTCCCCTGAAGGCAGCAGCGTTGGATGTGATCAAACACAGATACTCTGTTTGAGCCACACCTGAAGCTGCTTCACCTGCTGCTGAACACTTTCTGCCAAAATACATTTCTCACATCAATTTCCAAACTTTTACATTATTTTTTCCAATTTCTAAAACAATTATTTTTTCTAGTTTATTTAGATGATTTCTATTATTATTCCTATTTTATATTTCCTTTAATTCATTGGAATCAAACAGAAGTTCATGAAAATTTTTTATATTTTTCTTATAAACCTTATATAATTTTATTTTTAATTTTAATATTTATTCCTTTCTCAACTTAAAGTTTTTTAGATTTTAAAAAATTCGACAAATTCCATGTAATTTTCTAGAATTTCTAGATTTTCTAGAATTTTTTATTTTTTTTACATATAGAATTGCTAGAAATATATTTCTAGTATGAAGAGTTTTAAATATTTTAATTTATTCCCAGAATTGCTAGAAACCCATTTCTAGAATCAAGAATTTATTTTAAGAATTTTAAAGAAGAAGTTGCAGAAGTTGCAGGTTTGGCATAAATGTTTAAACTTTTAAAGCTAAAGCTGTCTGGATGTTTACCAGCACAACGTGGAAAGTAAATGACAGTGAAGCGTTCGTGATGCGTTTAGGGTCTCAGATAAACAGCAGAAATGAAAGCAGTTAAATTTGTTTCTCACCTTCACGTCCTGTGCTGCTCCAACTCACTTCCTTAATGTTTAAGATGTGTGTGTGACAGAGTGTTTACACCCAGTGAACAAACACACACACACACACACACACACACACACACACACAAATCGGTTTAATGTCGCAACATGATGAGCCATGCAAAAGGGTGGGGTGGGGTGGGGAGAGAATTTGAAAAAATGCTGCAGGACAATAATTTCATAGTTTTGTTCAGATATTTTCCTGATTTGTTTTGTGAAAAGTTTTTTGTTTATTTGGAGTTTAAACTCTACAGTTCAGTTAGCGTGTTTTATCAGGCTTTATGAGCGGCTCTTTACACACTGCCTGATGATGAAGGTAAGCAGGTTAAATATGCAGCAGGTAACAAACCTGTTGAACTGGTGGCTCCTCAGCAGCATTAACCTGCTCAGAGGCCCCGGGGCCAAAAATCAACCAAGAGCCCATAACCCCATCTTTCCAGATCTCAGCCAAAATACGATTTAATCCAGAGCCAGAACGAACAAAACAGTTTAATCTCAAAAAAAAAAAAAGAAAAAAAAACTTTACAACTTGACCTTTATTTTTCAGTACTTCCTGTCAGAGTCTTACTTTGAAGGAGTGTAGGCTGTAGTTATTAGCAGATTTTGCTGAAAAAAAAAAACTTGTGTATATTGAGAGCAATTTAAGGTGGTATATTTGATTAAGAACCCCTCAAATAACGAGATGTTTATTTTGAAAGCATGCTTTAAATTATTTTGAGTTCCATCATTTAAATTTGGTAGCTAATGTGCCCTGTGGTTGCTAATAAAGGGTAGCAAGATACGTTAGCACAATGCTAATCTAGTGTAATCACTAGCTAGTTAGCATGCTAAAGTTGTGATAAGGACACATTGGCATTTTAAATTTGTATTTGTATGAAACAGTCAACATTATACATCAGATTTATGTTTGAAAAAGTTATTTCTCATAATAGTAACTTCTGTCTCTGCCCTGAAGAGTATTTTTTTTATTTTTTTTGGAGCACCGGGAGTTAGCGGCGGAAGCCTTTCCAAGCTAAGTTCAGCCGTTTCTGTTGGTGCATTAAGCAGTTTAAACCTGTTTCACCTAGAAAATACTGCGATCTTTCAACTCATTTTTGCAATTTTTTTTTTTTTT
>VXCM01005486.1:0-13132 GCA_014773175.1 Lucifuga dentata
TGAGGTTGGAACTGCCAGGCAGGAGGCCTAGAGGAAGACCAAAGAGGAGATTTATGGATGCAGTGACCGTCGTGTCAAAGCAGAAGGTTTTCAAACCTCACAATCGCTGTTTGTGTCATAAAACGTCAGAAAAACAAATCCAACGTCTTCTAAAGTGAAAACGGCTTCATTACCAGAGTCTATTAGGTTGTTCTGCTCGTGGCGTCGTCTGATGGCATCTTACCTGACGTCTCACCGTGTCTTTCTCGCTGTCATCTCAGTATCTTGTCATCCCAGATGTCTCCACGTCTTCTTTCCTGACGTCTGGCTGTTATCCCATGTTAGTCTTGTCCTCCCTGCAGTCTTATCTTGTCCCTGTACTCTGTTGTCATGTCATCCACCTTTATGCCGTCATGTCTGACTTCACCTTCACCGTATTTACAGCAGGAAGGTTCTGTTGAAGGCTCAGGCTGTCATGAGTTGTCCAGATCATCCATTATTTAAGGAGTTTGAGTCGCTCCATGTAGCCGTCATTTCAGGGTCACAGTGGGAAGGACTAGACCAGGGCTACTCAAATACAAATCTCAAAGGTCCACAAAGAAGATTTTCAATAAGACAAAGGTTCGTTTAAGCCAGAGTCTGACTGGGATCCTAATTTTTACTGGGAATTTAAGGTGTTGAATGGGTNGAGAGAATGAGCTGCACTGTCAACTCTCAATGAGCCCAACACCGTGTCAACCCAGAGCAGTAGGACATTCAGTCATTCAGTTTCACTTTGCAGTGGAGAATTTTGACTCGTTGCGTAGCAGCGATGTTTACAGCGAATGTTTACGCAGAGAAGGTTTACATTGCCGTTTGTTCCTCAAGCAGCAGGATTGATGAACTTGCTCCTCATAATTGAGTAGAGTGAGGTTTGAGTATAGTGAGTACGGTGAGCATAGTGAATGTAGTGAATATGGTGAGTATAGTGAGTATGGCAAGTATGGTGAGCATAGTGAGTTTAGTGAGCATAGTGAATACGGTGAGTATAGCGAGTATAGTGAATATGGTGAGTATAGTGAACATGGCAACTATAGGGAGTATGGCGAGTATAGTGAATATGGTGAATATAGTGGGTATAGTGAGTATAGGGAGTATAGAGAGTATGGTGAGTATAGTGAATGTGGCAAGTACAGTGAATATGGTGAGTATAGTGAGTATGGCGAGTGTAGTGAGTATGGCGGTATAGTGAATATGGCAAGTATAGTGGGTATAGTGAGTATAATGGGTATAGTGAGTATTGAGAACATAGGGAGTATAGTGTATAGTGAGTATAGTGCATATAGTGAGTATAATGGGTATAGTGAGTATAGTGAATATGGTGAGTATAGTGGGTACAGTGAGTATAATGGGTATAGTGAGTATTAAGAGTATAGGGAGTATAGTGTATAGTGAGTATAGTGCATATAGTGAGTATAATGGGTATAGTGAATATGGTGATCAGAGTGAGTACAATGGGTATAGTGAGTGTAGTGAATATGGTGAGTATAGTGTGTATAGGGAGTATAGTGAGTATAGTGAATATGGTGATTGTAGTGAGTATGGGGTTAGGGTTTGATCTACTTCTGCTGTTGGTTCCATTGGTGACACAATGGTTCCACTACAGACGAGCTGATTGGTTCCACGGACACCAAGTGGACGATGATAAGCCGCTCCATCATCTTATTGTCATTATGTCAAATCATTTTCCTCGTTATCTTCCGTAATAATTGAGTAGAGTGAGGTTTGAGTATAGTGAGTACGGTGAGCATAGTGAGTATAGTGAATATGGTGAGTATAGTGTGTATAGGGAGTATAGTGAATATGGGGAGTATAGTAAGTATAGTGTATATAGGGAGTATAGTGAATATGGTGAGTATAGTGAATATGGTGAGTATAGTGAGTATAGGGAGTATAATGAGTATAGTGAATATGGTGAGTATAGTGAGTATAGGGAGTATAATGAGTACAGTGAATATGGTGAGTATAGTGTGTATAGGGAGTATAGTGAGTATAGTGAATATGGTGATTGCAGTGAGTATGGGGTTAGGGTTTGATCTACTTCTGCTGTTGGTTTCATTGGTGACACAATGGTTCCACTACAGACGAGCTGATTGGTTCCACGGACACCAAGTGGATGATGATAAGCCGCTCCATCATCTTATTGTCATTATGTCAAATCATTTCCTCGTTATCTTCCGTATCTTCTCGTCGTGTCTTTTTCTCGCCGTATAGTTCGTGTCGCTGCATTGGCGTTCCTGCACCATCTTGTCGTGTCGTCTTCTCTTGCTGTTTCATTGTGTTGGTTGCTGTCCACCTCTCTGATTATGGACTTCTCCCTTCCACGTTGCTTTGTGACATTCCCCCGTCGTCTCCACGCTGTTGGCGTGTGCCATCCTCCCGCTATGTATCCGTCAGCCCAAACACAATTTCACACAGATCAGGATGAGCCGTGTGATTAGACGTGGTTATTTTTCTGTGTTTTCATTGTGTTTTCCTGTGTTTGCTGATGGTGTCGACAACGCTGCTGCTCATGTCTCCGTTTGTTTTTCACGTTGCTTTTACCAGAGCTGCAGAGGTAACACCACGCGCTGTCAGGCCAGACTCCACCGCCGTCACGCACACACAGACAGACGGCCATGTTCGTACGCCCACTGTGATGTATATGAGGATTTTTAGTCAGAGCCGGGTTAATAGCCTAGCTGTCACTTTGACGTGCATACCTGTGTGTGTGTGTCTGTGTGTGTGTGTATGTTAATAATAGCTTGCTAACTGTCACTGCAGATGAGGGGTGTGTGTCAAGAGAGTGAGGCTTTAAATGTTGCTCGTCAACAAATGACAGGCCTGCAGAGCTCTACGTGTGTGTGCGTTAGTGTGCATTAGCACTTCCATGTGCATATGTTGGAGGAACATACGCACATAGAAGTGCATGTGGGTTAATTGTACATGCTTTAATATGACGCCACATGGGAAAATATGTATGTATGTGTGTGTATGTGCGCGTCAGTCTCAGTGGAAAACATCGTGCTGAGCAGAAAACAGCTCGTGTCAAACTACCCATCATGTCACATGAATGGGGCTCGCTCGCTCAATCTCTCTCTCTTGCTATTATGAAAGCGTGCGCTGAAATATTATTATTTTGCTGTTATTAAGCTGCACTCGCATGTCAAGTTTAAGTCGTTAGAAATCAACCGAAGGCTGAATTCACACAAAACGCTCAAATATTGAACATTAAAGAGCTTTTCATCACAAAACACAACGTGACTGATGTTGCTGCAAAGTCAAAAGTGAAATTTCCTTCCTTCCTTCCTTCCTTCCTTCCCTTTCCCACTTTCCTTACTTTCCTACTTCCTTATCTTTCATCATTCCCCTCTTAGATTCGCTTCCCTTCATTCTGTATTTTATTCCTTCCATATTTTCACTTTATTTCCTGCCTATTTTCTCTCACTCTTCTTCCTCTCTTCACTCCATCCTTTCATCCTTCTCACCTTCATTTCCTTTACCTCTCCACACATCCTTTCTTTCTTTCCTTTCCTCTTTCTCACTTTCATCTTTCATTTTCCTCTCCTTTCCTTTCTTGGTTTCCTGCTTCCTTCTTTTTTTCACTCCCTTCTTTCCTCTCTCTCATTTTACTTCCCGCCTACTTTCATTCCTTCCTTCTTATGTTCCTCTCGCCCTTCTTCCTTCCAAATTTCCTTGTGCCTTTTTTCTCTCATCTTTTTGTCAATCCTTCAACCTATTCATTCTTCCTTCCTTCCTTCCTTCCTTCCTTCCTTCCTTCCTTCGTGTGAGTGTCCAGTGATGACTGTAAGAATGGGGTCAGAGGTCATGTGGAGGCGTTAGCTTGTTGCTCTGAGACACTTCAGCAGCTGTATGAGTGGGAATCAAACCTGCACCCTCCCACAGCAGCTGTCGCGTCAGACCCCCATGCCCCGCCCGTCGTCCCGGTGCCCCGCCGAGCCCCGAGCAGCCCGTGTCAAACTAAGCCATCACACGGATGAATGGCCTGCAGCCTTTTGTTCTGCCCCGCTATTATGAAAGAGCGAGATGAAATATTATTATTCTGCTGCTCCGAAATATGTCAGATTAAATCGTTACCTTGGCTGAGCCGAACACAAAAGGCACAAACACTGGAGCACTTTACGGCCCAGTCCTGCATGTTTTTGGACTTTTTCTGAAATATTATTATAAAACCATTGTTAAACTGCTCCGCACATGACAGCTTAAATCATCACCTTCAGCAGTGGAACATAAAAGGCGCAAATGTGCTGCTGAGTTTTAAAGTGTAACGCTGTGTAATTTCTTTTTTTTTTTTTNTTTTTTTTTTTTTGCTTTCTTCCAGCAGTGGGTCACACAACTGCATAAACTAGTCTCACCTAACCCAAACCAACCTAACCAAACCAACCTAACTAAACCTAACCTGATGTAAACCACTCCAACCTAATCAAACCTAGCCCAAACCAACCTAACCAAACAACCTAACCAAACCAAACCAACCTAACTAAACCTAACCAAATCAAACCAACCTCACCTGATCTAACTCACACCAACCAAACCAACCTTACCCAACCTGACCTAACCTAACCAAACCAACATAACCTGATGTAACCCACACCAACCTAACCTAACTAAACCAACCTAACTGAGCCTAACCATACCAACCTAACCTAACTCAACCTGACCTAATCCAACCAGTCTAACCTAACCCTAACAAACCTATGTAACCCAAACTAACCTAATCTAAATCAACCTAACCTAACTCAATATAACCTAACCCAACCTAACCTAGTTCAACTTAACCCAATCTAACTTAACCTAACTCAACCTAACTCAACTCAACCCAACCTAACCTAACTCAACCTAAGCTGACCTAACGTAATGCAACCTAACCTGACTTAACCCTAACCTAACCCAACCTAAATTAACTGCAAAACTAACCAAACCCTAACCTAATCTAAATGTACCACAACTAACCACACCAAATCAACCCCACCTAACCTCACTTATCCTAACCTAAAATCAGAGCCTAACCAACCCTAGCCTAAATTCACCTAAACCTAACTTAACCAAACCCAACTTAACACGAATCTAATCTTACTTAAACCACAACAAATCTAACCCAACCTAAACTAACCTAGCCCTAACCTAAACCATGCCAAACTAACCTAATCCAACCTCACACAGTTAACCTAAGCTAACCCTAACCTCAATTAACTTAATATGAATTCCTAACCTAACTACACCAAATCTAACCCAACTCATCTGAACCTAACTTTAACGTAGCCTAATATCACCTAAACTAACCCCTTCCTAACCTCACTTAATGTAATCTAACTTCATAATCTAACCAATCGTAGGACTGAAGGATTGAAATGTTTTACTGAAATTTTCCCTCCCACATTCTACTTTTATTTCCGTAATGAAGAACCTTCTAGAAAAATGTAGAAAATTTGCAGGATTAGCAGAAATGTCCAGATTTCCATGAACCAAAATGAAAGACAAATTTGTGATCTATTTTTGATCAAGTCGCTCACACTCGCTCTGCAAACAAAAAATGATTCAACAAAATTATAGAAAGTGTCAATTAGGATTCATTTTCTAAAACAAAACAAAATACTGAAAATAATGAAAGTCTAAAAAAATCAAAAATGTGAAAGATTTAATAAAAAAAAAAAAACTATAAAAAAAACTGAAAATCTTTCAAAATAAATTGAGACAGTTCACGTGACGTTGTTGTTCTTCTATTAAGTTGAGGCCTTGAAAATGGCGTCTAAACGCCCTGGAAAGAGTTCAGACAATGAAACTGAAGAGGATGTAAATGCGGCAGATGTACTAAACGTTACTTCATAAAGCTCGTACTTCCATTAAGGGCATGTCTGTCTGGGAGCTGAACACAGCAAAGAAATGTTTTTTTGTGACCGTTCTGGTGCGTTTTTTTTTAACAAAGCTGTGTGGTGTTACCGCCTGTGAATGAGTCTGGATGCTGTTAGCGAGCGGTGTGCGGCCTGCAGACGGGGGTGTAGGGCACAAATTCACACAAACATGTCCTCAATACAACTCCACACAGAACACAGATATTATCACAGTTGGCACAGGCTGCATTTTCCAATACAGCTGTCTCTGTGGGAGCCCAGTTATCAGTGGGAGCTTTGTCGCCAACTGGCTCCTCAACAATAAACTCGTCCCCGTCAATCAGCCACTCACTAACAAATGTCACCTTGTTTTGAGCGGTGGACTAATAGTACTTCTTCTCTTCTGGGGCCGCTCAGTGTCATTCTGCAATTTTAAAATTGCCAGAATGCAGCAATAACACGCATTGTTCTTTAAAGGACCATACCGCTGTTTTTATGTGTTTATTTTTGTGCTTTTTTCCAAAGGGTTTTTCAGACTGAACAAGTTTTTTTTTTCCTTCTTCCAGGCTTTAATTTATGAAAATCAACTTCTTTTAGACAAGTAATTCCCTATAGAACCACAAAAGTAAGATTAACCACATACATCCTACAGGACAAAATTACACAAAAGGACCATACCAGTGATTTTGCATGTTTGAGCCAGCAAATACAATCTGCATAAACATTATGTTACTGCCAACCATTTTCAAAAATACCTGTTATTTTGCAAAATCCACTAATCGTTCAAATGTTCATGTGATTCACCCGCCTTAAAATTCAATAAAATATAGCAGGAGTCACATGACACTTTTTGTTGTACATGTTCTCTGAGCATGATGATGACTCTAAAGTTGAACTGAATTGAATTAAAATTCAATGTTTCACCTGGTAACAGGTACGTCTGAAGTAGAAGTCACTGTGGTTTTTTCAGTAAAAGTCATCTTCTCCTGGGACTATATTTCCTGATGTAGACATACATTTTTTTTCAGTGTAGCTCCGCTGTGATGATTATTTATCTCAGCACGTTTCTAGTCTCTATAAGCTGATTTTTATGTTTTACTGGAATGAACTGAAACCAATGACAGTCTGGATGGTAGGAAAAACAATTCTAATATTTACCACTCTGTAGTATGTTTTGGAAAATAGTTGGCAGCAATGTAACATGTATGAGGATTGTATTTTTTTGGATTCAAACATGCAAAACCACGGTTTGGCCCTTTAAGTTCTGCTTGTTCCAGCCTGAAGTAGAATAAAATATTCAGAATAAAACCACTGAGTGTTTTTATCATCATCACATCAGAAACATCTGAATTTAACGTTTTCTAATTCTGAACGATGTCTATCACACGTTTTTCCTCTAATCCTGATCTGGGGCATTTCAGGTTGCTAGGGTGTTACTAAATGGTAGTTAACGATTTCAGGTGGTTGCTAAGGTTTTACTGAACAGTTGTGAGGTGGTTTTTAGAGTATTGCTACATGGTGGAGCATTTACAGGTGATTGCTGAATAGTTAGGAATGGTTGCTATGGTGTTTGCTAGGTGGTTGATAGGATAGCTGACTGCGAGTTCAAGGTGGTTGCTAAGGGGTTGCTAATAATTCTCAGGGCTTTCAAGCTGGTTGCAAAGGGGTTACTAGGCAGTTGCTCGAAGGTTGTTAGGATGTTCAGGCGGTTGCTAAGGTGTTACTAGCTAACAAACTAACTGAAACGATGCTAACCGTGTCCATGCAAAAAAAAAAAAAAANAAAAAAAAAAAAAAATGCTCCTTCAGGCAGAAGCAGCAACACCATGAAAGTCTTTACTGTTAATAACTTTTAATAAATTAACTGAAACCAGCGGCTGTTTGGAAAGAAGTAGGCGGAGCTTCAGCTCTCCATATGAAATCTGTTTTTCCAACCAAGCATTGTGATTGGACGAGACTCCTCCAGATGATGTCTTTAGAGGTTCTTCATACATTCCTGTAGTCCGATGCTATGACCTTTGATCTTCATCCTCACTCTAATATTTAGACAAAAAATGTTTTGTACATTGGCACTGACTCCTCCCCCTTCTCCTCATGTCTCTATAAATAAATAAAGCTTTCTCTCCTTTTATGTACCACTTTTCTCCTTTTTAGCTTCTACGTTGATCAGGATTTTCACCTCCTCGCCACTCCTAAATCATCAGCTGGAATGATTGAAGGGTAGAAATGTAAATGCTGCCCTGATGTGGCTTGTACGCCTCTCCTCTCGCAATCTGGAGAAATTCCTGCCTTTTCACCATCGAAAACTCCTCGAAAACTCCTCAAACACGCCGTAATCTTTCAAATCACCGCACTTCTGCTGGGTGAAATTAGTCTGATTAATTAGGACCGCTGACAGCTCGACTGGTAACGAGCATCGCGTTTCATCGTCAGTAAAACCGGAACCGAGCGATTCAGCAAGAAAACACAAAGAATCTCATGTTATTCTTCTGTTTTCCCATTTGAGTTTTTATCTGGACCAGAAAGCAGAAACATCGCAGGAGGAACTCAAATAATCCACACTGACGATGCAGCAGGAGGGAATTCCCCCCCAAAAAATCTCTAAATCCACATTTTCACTGGTTTTCCTTCTGGTTTTTGTTGTCATATTAACTAATTAAAAAAAAAACAAAACAGATTAATCAATGAAAGACGTCACAATAATTAAGAGTTTCTGAGGATGAAGTTTAAATTCACAAACTTTTTTGATGATTTGATCCAGAGCCCTGTCTGACATTTTCAAAACGTTTTTTTAAAATCAATTTACAATTATATGGAATTTAGAAAATGAGAAAAATGTTGACATTAGAGAAGCTGAGTGATGTTAGTGTGTAAAGTTGTGTAACGTTGTGTAGTGTGTAATGTGAGTGTGAGATGTTTAGAATTTTAAAGGTCACTGGAAACTGAAATATAATGGCTGAAAACACCATTAACTCTTCTTTGATGTTTACAGATTTGTGAGAAACGTGATTTTCACCAGATAAAATTTGTCGTAAAAGCCAAATTCAATGAAAAGTCAAACTGAAAAAAATGACTTTAGACTCTGGAGGATTAAAATATTCTTCGAAGGCATATTTGTGTGTTTTGGAACAAGCGCAGACGTTCTGGGTTCTGGTCTGAGGAAACGGAACGCCGACGAGAAAAACCACCAAAACTTCCCACCATGTTTGTCCTGGAGACAAGTGCTTCATCACGGCTCCCCACGCAAAGCTTCAGCACGTCTGCTGCACAAAACACACGGGGAGGAGGCCAACGGGTCAGCCTGACAGCGTGACACACACACACACACACACACGCAGGAGGCACCTGTTGAGTGCTGTGCTGCAGTTTTGACAACTCAATAAGATTCCCAGGCTGCTGCTCTGTGTGTGTGTGTGTGTGTGTGTGTGTGTGTGCCTACACACACACACACACACACACACAAACACACACTTGGTCCAAAAACAGCTGCTGCCCTCTAGAGGCAGATCACTGACAGGTCGTTCAAACTTTAATACCATAATTAAACCCTCCAATTAACATGAAGCTTAACGAGTGTAAACTTTATTAATGAATTCATCGTCCAGGCTTTTGATCAGCTGATTGACAGCATCAATTTAGCAGCTAGAAAAGTTTTAATTTGTTGCGTTTGGAGTAAATCTGTGTATTATGAGTTCTGACGATTAGAGAAAATGAGAATCAGTTTCTAATTGACTTTGAGTTGTAAATGACAAATTAGTTCTGCATTTCAAAGTCTGTCTCATTATGAGGAGAGGAGAGGAGAGGAGAGGAGAGGAGAGGAGGTGCAGACCGGGAACAAAGACAGGAGATGAAGATGAGGAAGATGAGGAAAAAGAGAAGGTAAGAAAATGAAGAAATGGAAGAAGAAAAACAGAAGGCACTGAAAAGAGAGGAAGAGCAGCAGGGGATGAATAGCAGGTGTAGGTCCATGTGAGGAGAGAGAAGAGAGGAAGAGGAGTAGGTGATGATGATGATGATGATGATGATGATGATGATGATAGAGGAAGTGGAGTTGCAGGAGGTGCAGGCATATGGGGGAAGAGAGGAGTTTGGTCAGTTGGAGGTGTTCAAATGTCTGATTTTAATCAACAAACACAAACACACACACAAAAATTTCTCTCCTCCTCTCAGCAGGAGGTCTATATTGTCTCTGTGTGTCTTTTGTGTGTCACTTTTCCATAGTGGCATTGTTTATTCCTTCCTTTCCTCTCCCTCCTTTCCTCTCCTCTCCCCTCCTCTCCTCTCCTCTCCTCTCTCTCCTTATCTCCTCTCCTCTCCTTATCTCCTCTCCTGTTCTCTCCCCCCCTCCTCTCCTTTCCTCTCCTCTGCTCTCCTCTCCTCTGCTCTCCTCTCCTTATCTCCTCTCCTGTTCTCTCCCCCCCTCCTCTTCTCTCCTCTCCTCTGCTCTCCTCTCCTTATCTCCNCCCCTCCTCTCCTCTCCTGAGTCTAGCTCCTCTCCCCTCTTCTCCTCTCAGCAGGAGGTGTGTATTGTCAGGTTTTTGTGTCTCTTCTCTATAGTTGCTTCTCGGTGGGAAAAGCTCGGCGGCTCAGCTTCTCTCTCCAAAGCTGTTTGTTGGCCGATAGGCCCAATTCAGCCTGGCTGCTTTAGAAAGACCAGCACCACAAAAGCCAACGGGAAACGACTCCCCCCACCACCACCTCCAGCAATGACCGTNCCCCCCCCCCCCACTGAGGCCCTCTAAGTTTGTTTAAGAGATTGAGGGTCCAAAGAAAGAGACAGAAAGAGAGAGGGTCCCAGAGAAAGCGTCCGCCCATTAAGGTAATTATATAGAGCCTGTGTTCCCGTGAGGGCCCTTAATTGATGTTAATGTTTGTCTAATTGGGGGGATTGGAGAAGGGGGGGGGGGNGGGAGGTGAAAAGAGGAGGTGAAGGTCCTCCTGAAAAGGTCTTCTTCCTCACAGGACAAGGAGCACTTTTCAGTCCTCCATCTTTCTCTTTCTGTCGTTCACACCTTCTCACAATAGCTGTCACCTCTGGCTTTCTCACATTACCTTTTCTTAAAGTTTCACCCCCGAGGGCGAGAGCGAGCGCACATGTGCACCAACCAAAAACATAAANCTTAAAGTTTCACCCCCGAGGGCGAGAGCGAGCGCACATGTGCACCAACCAAAAACATAAAAACAACCTGAACCAAATAAACTCATCATTACCTAACAAAAACCCCCTTAAAAACAACAACCTGAACCAAATAAACTCATCACTACCTAACAAAAATACACCAACAAACAACCTGAACCAAATAAACTCATCACTACCTAACAAAACAACACCAAACAACCTAAACCAAATAAACTCATCACTACCTAACAAAAAAACACCAACAAACAACCTGAACCAAATAAACTCATCACTACCTAACAAAAAAACACCAAACAACCTAAACCAAATAAACTCATCACTACCTAACAAAAAAACACCAACAAACAACCTGAACCAAATAAACTCATCACTACCTAACCAAAAAACAAACAAAAAAAAAACACCAACAACCCAAACCAAATAAACCCATCACTACCTAACCAAAAAAAAAAAAAAAAAAAAAAAAAAAAAACCACCAATAACCCACCAACATCATTACCTAACAAAAAAACCACCAAAAACAACCTAAACCAAATAAACTCATCACTAACCAAAAAACAAACAAACACCAAAACAAACAAACACCAAAACCGCACATCAAACTACCCAGCAACAACCAAACATTTTGTATCCAAGCAAAGATAGAGAAATAGATCAGGAAACTACTAAATAAAGTAACACTAAGTAAAGTAACCAGTAAATAAAGTACTAGTAACTAAAGTAACATGAACTAAAGTAATTAGAAATCAAAGCAAGATGATCCAAAGTAACTACTAACTGAAGTAACCATTAACTAAAGTGCTAGTAACTAAACTAACCAGTAACATTAAAGTAAATAAAGTAACTAGTAACAAAAGTAACATGAACTAAAGTAAGTAGAAATAAAAGTAACATTATCTGAAGTAACTAGTAACTAAAGTAACCAGTAAATAAAGTAACCAGTAACATTAACTAAAGGTAACTAGTAACTAAAGTAACCATTAACTAAAGTACCAGTAATCAAAGTAACCAGTAACTAAAGTAACTCCTAACTAAAAAAAAAAAGTAATGAGTAACTATGAGATAAATGTGGTAGAAGAAAAGTAGAAAGTCTCCAAACTAAAGTATTTGTAGCTCAAACTGTACTGAGTAGAGCGTTAGAGTACTTAGGGTACTTAGTTACTTCGAGATGGGTAATCAGATGGAGGTGAAGGTGACAGCAACGCCGCGGGCCTCCAACTAATTACCACCACATCTGTCTTTCTTTTTTTTTTTTTAATCATTTTCCTCCCTAGTTCTATTCCTTCCCCCCCCCGTTACTCCTCCTGACACCTCCCTGCGTCTCCTCACAGCCAGAGGCAGTGTCGGCGCCGCGTCGTGCCCATTGTGGCCGTGGCTGGTATTTGCATGTTTCAGTGCGTGACATGTGCGCGGCGTTTGCTCGTCTCTCTGTATGTATTTGTGGATGCTAATGAGGGATTTCTGTGCTGCCAGACATAACGGAGCTGCTGGATAATCACGCCGCAAAACAAACGCCGCCGCGAAAACCAACAAACCAATTATCTCTGCTCCTGTTTCTCCAAGCCCACTGTAATTACTGTAGGCAGCAAGAAACAGGCCGCTGAGCCGAAACGCTACGCACACGCACAAACGTGCACACACACATACACAAATGCACTTACACAAACACACACACACACACAGACATACACAAACACACACACATACACAGACATACACAAACACACACACACAAACACAAACACACCACACATACACAAACACACTTACACACACACACACAGAGCAAAGATATTTATGTGATCTAAATGTGATTGCTCTGACTGGCTGATGCTCTCCGTGATTAATGGAGAATTCCTGAATCTTCTGGGAATATCAGGAAGCATCACGTGAAATTTACAGCCATTCAGACTCGCGATGGCCGAGTTACAACATTTACATTTACCACCGCACCGCAGCCTGCCATACTTTAGTTCTGCACGTCCTCGTAGCTAGCTTTGATGCTGTACGGGGTCAGGCTGAGACCGTGCCGCTGGACTAGAGCGTATCCTGCCACCGCACCCAGAGTGTATCCTGCCACCACACCCGGAGCGTATCCTGCCACCTGCCACCGCACCCGGAGCGTATCCTGCCACCTGCCACCG
>VXCM01005486.1:13417-38373 GCA_014773175.1 Lucifuga dentata
GTATCCTGCCACCGCGCCCGGAGCGTATCCTGTCACCACGCCCAGAGCGTATCCTGCCACCGCACCCAGAGCGTATCCTGTCACCACGCCCAGAGTGTATCCTGCTGCGCCCGGAGCACATCCTGCCACCATGCCCGGAGCGTATCCTGCCACGCCTTGAGCATATCCTGCCATGCAGGCTACTTTTTACCAGCACAACTGAATTCCAGAACCGCTCATCCAAACATCTTCACACGTGACGCTGCATGTCGTTGGGTCCTGATCAATAAACCTGCTGAATTTCAGCTTCATACGTGATGGGTTCTAGAGATGTTGGTGCCACAGACAGAGATTTCTGTTTTTATAGTTAGATGCTGTAGCGCCTCCTACAGGCCACACAGTGCCACATCTTACTCAGAAACGTGCGTCTTTACATTCATTTGTAATTATTATTTGATATGTTCAAGAGTTATGACCATTTATGTCAAACAGGCCTTAAAGGTCTGAAAAATAATAAGGAAAAACTTTAATAAATATGAACTTTTTATGAGTTAAATTTATAAAAATGCTATATTTTCATGACTCTTAGGCATACATAGCGAATTTACAATAAATTTGCAAGTGAAGTTGTGAGAAATTGATTTGCCGAAAATCCATATCTGTTAAGTGTTTTGGGTAGAAATGAGCGTGGCCTTTATTTTACTTCAATTCAGGAGTTTTGAGCCAAATATGGAAAATTTATAACAGAATTTATAACATAAATGGCCACTTGTTCTCCAGGGCTTATAGGCTTAATTAATGTGTATTTTAACCCTTATTTTCTTAATTCAAGATTTAATTTGCATAGTAATTATTTATTTAATTTACAATGTCTTTATGAATTTTATTCTTAAAATGTATTTTTATCGTGATACACTATTAGTATTATCTTTGATAATATCACAAATATTGGTTTATGTTTTATGTTTATGTAAATAAATATCATGTATGATATTTCTTACTGATGTCAGTGTTGGTCGAGTTCATTGCCAAAAAGTAAAATATGAACATAAAGGTTTTGGATTTGCTTTAATCTCTAATATAACCATTGGACCTCTACTAAAAAAATATTGGCCTCTATTAAAAATATCGATCGCTTTTTAAAAACATCAGGCTTTATTAGACAGTATAAAGTATTTAATTTACAGCAATGTAAAAAAAAAAAGGTAAAAGCAGCAAATCTAAACTCTGAGACGCTGAAACCGTTTGATTTGATAAACGTCTAAAATGAATAATCTGTTATTAAACTGATGACGACACAATCATTGATCGTGTAAAGATCAGTCTGATCCGGCCTTTTCTACACGTGAACCTTCGTCTTCGCTCTCTGGCTTGGAGTGTCCCTGAATTTTACCATCATTCCCATGGAAGACGGACGCGGACCGACAGACAACGAGACGGGCGTTAAAAGGAAAAAAAAATTTTTTAAAAGAGGAACGACAGCAGTGCCACAAATAACCTTCCGTGCTTTCCACCCACAGACTCGACCAAAGACATGAGAGTAATAAAAAGGCTGGAAAGTATGTCCTGCGGCCAAATGAGACACCTGTCCAAACCTCTAAAGACCTTTTGTGTCTTTCATGGATTCTTCGCCCTCCGTTCTAATTGCCTTCGTTGGCCCGGCTGTGCGTTAGCGCGCACGGAGGCGGCAGTGGGGGGGGGGATGTGATTGTGTTGCTGTCAAGCACTCCCACATGAACTGAACCCNGGGAGAGAGAGAGAGAGAGAGAGAGAGAGAGAGAGAGAGAGAGTGAAAGAGACACACTTCATTTGTCATCCAGCGGCCTGATTGGAGTACCAAAGCCAATTCACATCTCGAGTGGAGTTCCCATCACACAAACCTCCACCTCCTCCCCTCTGTCACCCCATCACTCCATCCACCCCTCCATCACCCCTCCGCCTCCCATCCATCCCTCCATCAGTCTCCTGGATCCTGCCAATCAAGCTCAGCTCAGTGTAGAGCTGAGAGCTTCATCATCACAGAGCAATAATGACTCTCCCTCTTTTCTCCCCCCCTCCCTGTCTCTCTCTCTACCTGTCTCTCTCTTTCCTTCTACCTCTCTCTCTCCATATTCCAGTCCCTACAATTTCTTTCTCTCTCTCCCCCCCTCTCCTTCTCTTTCTTCTCCCTTTTCCATTTTTTCTCCCCATCTCCTCTCATGCAGTCCCTCTTTCCTTCTCCCCCTTTTCTGTCTCTCTCTTCATTTCTATCCCCTCTTTCTCCACCAGTCTCTCCCTCTGCCACTATTCAGGTCTCTCTCTCTCTCTCTCTCTTTCTCTCACTCCTCCCATCTGTCCCACTCTCCACCTTGTCCTCTATTTCNTCTCTCTCTCTCTTTCTCTCACTCCTCCCATCTGTCCCACTCTCCACCTTGTCCTCTATTTCTCCTCCATCTCTCTTACTCAGTCTGTCTCTTCTTTTCCCCTCTTCTCTCTCTCTCTCTCTCTCTCTCTCTCTCTCTCTCTCTCTCCCTCCTCCCCTCTGCCCCCACTCTCTATTTTCTCTCTCTCTATTTCTGTCGCTCCGTGAATCTCCCTCAAAAAAAAAACCTCTTCAAGCCCTTACACATTTCTCTCTTCCAGCCTGAACAGCCTCCTGGATCTTCTTTTCATTCTGTCCTTTACGACTTTTCTCCTTCCCAAAATACATGAGGGTTGATTGATAAGTTCTGAGCCAAAGGCATCATTTCTTAGGCCTTTTTTTTCTGGTTGTTGTTATATGCAGGTTTGTCAGAAATGTCTCCTCCTGTCTTCAGATGCCAGAGATCACAGCATCAGATAATCTGATCTGTGGTGTAACAGACTAAAGCGTTCCTCCCTCTGCTGCCATCCTCTAATGATGACATCAGAGTTTTAATGACGGCGCCGGTATGGGAGCAGTTTCTCGTCGTGTTTCTCAGAGCTCCAGGCCCCTGCAGGGACCTCTGTGGCACCATAGCCCAAAACCATAACTCACAGCTCCCTGGAGATCATGATGAGCCACGCCCCCCAGAGCCCTGCAGACCTGGAAGAACAGGTGGAGCGTGGGAAAAACTTCTGATAGAGAGCGAGATCTTACCTGGCTCAGACATCATGTCAGTCCAGTCTGATCCACCAAAGAGCTTTGCTTGTTTTTACAGATATCTGAAAAACACATTTTAGGCAGATCTGCCAGATGGCTCAGCCTCGGCATACAGTACAGGCCACGCCCCTTTTCTGATTAAACTGATTTTCACAGATTTAGGTTGTTTTTTTTTGTGCAGAACAGAAAACCAACAACTCCTCCAACAAATTTCAATAAATCAAACAAAAATTAAAGAGCCTGACAATCATTCTGTTTAGGATAATTCATCCTGTTTTCTTGTGATTGGCTGCAAAATTCTTGTAGGTGTGTCCTATTTGAAATAAAGCGCTATAACTCTTCAACACATTGTGCAATTACACCCAAATTTAGTGACATTTCAACAATGAATGATGCTGCTTGATGTCATTTGGTCTGTAGGTGGCGCTACAGCAGCATGATAAATAACTCATTTTGCACAATTCATCACTGTAAAAAGTCCTGATATTCTCAAAATCATGGACACAAATCAGCCAAATGTAGATTTTGATGTGGCTCCAGAAGCAGGTTAAAAAAATACATCAACAAAAGACAATAATAATAAATTATACATTCAAAATAAAAAAAAATTAAAATATAAAAATAACATAAAACTTACATGTAATTAAAAAAAATGTCTGTTACTAAAATGAGAGATATAGGATTTTGTTCAGCCACGATGGAGCAAGAAGCTCTATGAAAGACCAAAATCTAAGCCAAGACCAGAACCAAACCGAGACACAAACCAGGACCCCTTCAACCTGCACGGCCACATTAAACCACGCATGAAACACGCAGAAGCCACGGGAACGCTGAGGAGGAGGAGGAGGAGGGAGTCCTCAGGGATCCGGCTGACAGTGGGAATGTTTGGTGTTGGAGCTGAGCGAGGCGGAGCAGGTCCAGGTGACAGCAGATCTGGTTTCAGCGTAATTGAAGGATCGGTTGATTTAATCTGAACTCTGTGGATCAACAAACAGCCCAAACGGTTCCTGGTCTGTTCTGATCTGAGCCAAAGTCTCTTTAGGGGCATTTTCACATTTGGCCAGAGCCCCAGGATCCGTTTTTGGGTAGGGGAGGGGGTCTTCATCTCAGGTTTGTTTTCACACATGAGAATCCTTCTGTTGATTATTTGGGAAACATATGTCACAGTTCAGTGACGGGAGAAAGAAACTAAAATCATTTATTTTAGTGAAAGCTGTAATAAAAAATACGGCATAAGTAAAGGTTCTGCATTGAAACTAAATCTAAATCAGTATCAATGTGAACGCAAGAATCAATTCAAGAATCAAAGTTACACAAGGTTCTCAGTAGTATCATAATAATACCAGTATAATTTTTTATATGACAAAAAAAATTTCATAGCATCATATAGAAGTGTGATAACATGTTGATGCACAACAAGAAGAAAGTAGATTAGCATTTCTTGAAGAAAATGCGTGTGATTGCTGAGCTGAGCTGTAGATTTCTAAGCATGTGTTATTATGAGCTATTTTAGGGTTTTGCCACAATAGAAGTCATAATAACTCATTAATAAAGGTCAACAGAGTAAAGTTATGTACAGTTGATCAATATGCAGATTGAGCATGTTGAAAGTTTGCATGGTATGCAGATCCTGATACATAAAATCAAGTTTAGTTGATTGAGAATCAAAGCATTATATAATCTAATTACAGTATAAATCCAGAAATCTCCGTCTGTGGCACCAAAGTCTGTAGAACCCATCATGTATGAAGCTGAAATTCAGCAGGTTTGTTGATCAGGACCCAAAGACGTGCAGCGTCACATGTGAAGTTGTTTGGATGANAAATTCAGCAGGTTTGTTGATCAGGACCCAAAGACGTGCAGCGTCACATGTGAAGTTGTTTGGATGAGCGGTTCTCAAACTGAGATGTGCCGATAAAAAGTAGTCCACGCAGCAGGATACGCTCCGGTCCACGGACACAGCAAACAGAGCTAGCTCACGAAGATACGCAGAACTAAATTATGTCAGGCTGCTACACACACCGGTCTGATCAGGCATGCTGCACGAGTGCATAATAACTCATAAACTATAAAAGTTATCATAATGAGCTTTAGCATAAAGTGTACCTCATCATCTTATACATAATTGATTGATGTGTATTTAATGAGCATTTAGCATTTTTAATGGAATTTATGTTGTAAATAGCATCTAACCTATAAAACACATTACAGTCAATTGGACCACTAGAAAACGTGGAGTGAAATTAGCTTAGCGGTGACTTTTCGTCTCTCTAAAGATGTGACATCAGTCCAGACATGGAAAAAGAAGCTTAAAAGGACCATACCGTCCATTTTGCATGTTTGAGCCTAATATATTCAGTTTTCATACATGTAACGTTACTGACAATCATTTCCAAAGCATACTACTGGAATGGTGAATTAAAAATATTTTTCCTACCTTCCAGACCTCCATTGGTTTCAGTTCATTCTGTTATTAAAATCAACTTGTTGATACTGTAAACGTTCTTGGGATAGGTAATCCATCATCACCAACAAGACGTGTATTCAGGTTTTTTTAGAAATTATGTAATTTTCGTGTTTAAGCTCAATAAAAAGTGTGGAGTGAATGTATGCCTTCACCGGGAAATATAGTCCCAAAAGAAGACCTGCATTTATGGAAAAATTTAAAGGACCGTGACTTCATAAGGCTGTGTAACTATTAGCAGGAGAAACATGGATTTTTAAGGTGGGTGTATCACTTGAATATTTGATTTTGAAAGATTAAGAGATTTAGCAAAATATCAGGAAAGCTGAAATACGGTTTTATCCTTTGGGAAATGATTGTCAGTAACGTAACATGTATGAAAACTGAATATATTAGGCTCAAACATGCAAAATGGGCAGAATGGTCCTTTAAGAGACTTTTTAAAAAGTTAAACCCACGATAAAATGTCCTGACAAGGAAATATTTTTCATCCATTTTTTTCTTTGCAATCAAAATTCTAAGTCATTTTATTTTGAACTTTTAATATTATTATTTTTCTCAATGTTTAAATTTTGTTTTGAGGGTTTCATTTGTTTTGTTGTTTACATGTTTATGTGCTGATATTATTTATGTTTTATAACGACTGAAGGCGAGTAGCTAAAGCTAATCTGAGTTTCTGACAGGATTTATTATTTCTACTTTTACTCTGATTCATCTTTACTCATGTTGGTACAGTTTGCTGTGTTGTTTACTTCTAAAATCACCATGACAACATTGTTTAGTGTGACAGTGCTCATATCTTTTTGAATACCGTTAATGACATCAGATATGAGATATTAAGGACGTATCAGCTAAACCTCGTTAGCATGCAGGTTTTTGTGAGGTGTGGAGTTTTCTGTCAGACACTATAAACAATCCCACGACCTGTTTTGGACCCTGAGCCATATTTCTACAACATTCGGGCCTCAGGGGACAGCGGCAGCATCAGCAGCAGCCAGCGATACCTGTTGGCCCCTCCCCTCTCTTCCTGATTGACAGATGGCTGCCCCATTAGATGAGAATGATAAGTGGCTCTCTATCAGGAGAAAGAACTTCCTCTTGACCTCTGACACCTGACCCTGACTCTTGACCCTCCTAAGGGGTCAGCCAGCAAGCAACACCCCCCCCCCCCNTTTGTCTCTCACCCCTTCACAGGTGCAGACTAAGTGGAGTGGAGAGCAGCTATTGTTGGATGAAGACGAGGATGAAGAGGAGGACGCCGTGTTGTTCTGTCAGCAGACAGGATGAGTCAGATGAAAGAGAAGCAGCAGTAATCAGTCTGACGCCTTTCTTCAGAATTAGTGAAATTCCTTCACTCCGCTTCAATTAAACAAGCGGCTAAAGTCACTAAAGTCACTAAATTCATGAGCCACAGTGATGGGTGATATGGCCTAAAAATAAAATCTCATTTTTTTTCACACTTATGGAAGATTCTCGATTTTAATCTCGATTTTTTTTGTTTCTCTCTAAACTAACTAAAAAAAAAACCTAAAACCAAAAAAAAAAAAAAAAAANAAAAAAAAAAAAAAAAACCTTTTAAACTGAAAGGTTTTAGCAACGATGTCCAGCTTCCTGTGAGGAACACCAGCCTGTCTGCTGTTCTGACATGTTAAATATTCCACGTATGAAGATCCTCTGATCAGACACCATGATGCTGGAAAAGGATGCAGGAACATCATTTGCTTTTTTGCTGCGCTTTGACTGCAGGTCTGCATGTTGCAGTGCTGCATTGCTGCCACTCAGCTGCATGTTTCTGCGCTACAAACGTTACAGACACACTGGCTTGCTGCACGCGTGAAGAAAAACCAAACCGTGACATTTCCTTTTTCAGGAACGAGCTCGTCTTCAGTCGAAGTGTTTGTTGCATCTTGACACGTCTGGCCTGCTGAAAGTTTCGTAGGCGTGGCATCAACAGACGCAATGGACGGGGAGCGACCTGCTGCTGCATTTCCTGTTAAAAATAGTTAGATACTAGATTTTTTTTTTTTTTAATCTCGATTTGGCGATTCAGCCATTTTACACATCGTGCCAAAACGTAAAATCAAATTAACTGATTAAATCGATTATCGGTCAGCTCTAGCCACAGTGAAACATTTACAAGCCAAAAAAAAACAGCATGCTCAGCCACAGCTGCAGCATCTTCTAAGGTTAATTATTATAATAAAATGATAAATAAAATGATAAAATGATCTGCATCAAACACACCGTCACCTCCACGTAAAGAGGAACCACAGCAGACAAAGAGGACTTCCTGTGCAGCAACAGCCGTGTCCTCAACTCAGCCTGAAACTCCAAGGCTGCTTTAGCAACCACCAACGTAGAAAAAACAGACATGATGCAAAACGTGAAGACTCAGCCTCAGGTCCAGACATTTCTTAGAATAACGTGTCATTTCTTCTGGAAGTCGCTCGTCTGAGGAGGAAAACTCGTCCTTATTCGGCTTCTGGCGAGTTCTCAAAACACTGCACCGGAACAGCAAGAAGGTTTCCTGAGCTGAGCGCACATGTGGAAAAAAAAACTAAAAATGCATAAACAACAATGTTACTCGGAAAAACAGGAAGTAAAGCATACTGACTTCCTGCTTTTAAAAATAAAAGCTGAGGTGAGTTTGTCATTGTTCCTGTAATGGTTTTGATTATTATAATAGTTATTATTGCTGATTTGATGGTGTCCTGAGGGCTCTCAGCTGGTCCTGGATCCAGATTAGCCTCTGCAGCAGCAGCAGCGTAATGCTAAAGCTGTGTGTTGGTTTATTGTGGCGTAAAGTGTTTACAGTAATAGCAGCTCTGCGGTACGAGTGGACTCTCTCTCTCTGTGTATTAATAAGCGGAGCGCCACTCAGCGCAGCGCGTGGTAAAGCTTCAGGCTGATTACAGCACGCCATCAGCAAAATTAGTTGTTTCCCTCACGCCGCCGCGCGCAGCGAGGGGCCCGAAACATAACAAGATGCTTTGTTTATGGCGGCTCGCTTGCTGGTTTCATTACGTCGACACGAGCCGAAGACTCGCAGCCAGCTGCCACGATCACACGTTCAATTATTCTGCTTTACTCCTCAGAGCCAAATATTTAGTCCACTTACAAAGAACAAAAACACCAAGCATGTGATTAACACGCTAAGAACGAGAGGAGAGGAGAGGAGAGGAGAGAACATGTAAAGTGTATCAGATAAAGTTAAAGAAAGAAAGAAAGAGGAGGAGTAAAATCAGAGCAGATGAGGTTTAAAGGGAGGAGATGGACAGTCAGACTGGCAAGGGGGGAGTCATCTTGGCAGAGGTCAAAGGTCATGACCTGACAGGGCTTTGATGAGACAGGCGAGCCAGTCAGGTCAGTCCAGATCCCTGCAGGTCCCAGTTAGGATTACAAACTCTGATACAAACATTTTAAAACAACACGGACTAATCCTTTAAAGGGATGTTCAGGATTTAACCAGCAGGGGGCGGAGCTATGTACTAACTATGGTCAGGGGTTCAACTCCCGCCTCAGNGGATTTAACCAGCAGGGGGCGGAGCTATGTACTAACTATGGTCAGGGGTTCAACTCCCGCCTCAGATGACGTAAAGATGACATCATAAAACAAGAAAAATGCTCTAATCTGCTAGAACGTTTCAGAATCAGATGAGAGGAAAACGGCTACACATATATGTATATGTGTATATATACGTATATGTATATATGTATATATACATATATGTATATATATACATATACATATACGTATATATATACGTATATGTATATATACAGTATATATATATATGTGTAGCCGTTTTCCTGCATTTTAACGTGTGAGAAAAACATACAACTATGTCATACGAAACCTCTGACCTGTTTAATATAGTTCAAAGTAGAGATTCCCACTTACACTATGTACAACATGTAAATAAATAACTTGTATGATAAAAATGTTAAGCAGTGTTTCACCCTACATGGCGTGTGGATCAGGACACGCAGCTCGTTACGTGCTGCTACAACTATTAGAAACAGTCAATACAACAGTCAATTTCAAACAGTCAATACAGAAACAAATATAACGGAGCCGATCCCTCAATATATGATACAACATCTTCAAATCGTGTCAATACAACATATCATAGAAAACATACATGTAAATTCACATACCAAATGTTCAAATCATTCTCAGCAGAGGGCCACACAGATACACACCACAAGTTTGGAGCATCACGGTTAAAGACAGCAGCTTAAATCCATAGCCTCATTTAATCCATATGCTTTGACTGTGCTGAATGTATAGATCCAACACGCTACACGCTTCTCCGTGTCATCGTTCTGATAGATTACTCTCACATCAAGAGTTCGTCTCTGTGCTCCAGTAAACTTCACAGAACCGTGATTTTTGTCTCTACATGTCTGGTTAACACACAGATTCCAGATTCCTGATGTTCTCACTTCTCAGTTTTAGTCACATATGTTCTGACAGACATTAATCTGCCAGGGCATTTTAACATACAAACTACATGTGTTAACATACAATTAATCATTTGTTTAGTCTGACACTTTTTTCCTGAATGAGGATGACAGAATAGTTTTGTGTTATTAGAACAGTGTGAACATCTTCTGCATTTGTACTAATTGTTTCTTCATTTTTTTTTTTTTTTTTTTNTTTTTTTTTTTTTTTTTTGTATATTTTTGTTTTTTCTGTTTGCAGAAACTTCCTGAAAGGTTGAAATTTTCTGTTTTTCTGGATCAAACTGCAAGTCATTCCCCCCTCCACACACACACACACACACACACACACACACACACACACACACACACTGTTTGTTCAGGTGTGCTACCTGGCATCATGTTTCACCTTCACAAAACTTCTTTTTACAGACAGAAACACCACTTCTTGCACACATGCACACACACACGTGTTTGATGATAAAACGAGGTTTATCAGGTTGCGTGTTTACGCTGTATTTACACCACAGAGGAAATAAAATCAGCAGCTCTGCTTTGACATCAAACCTGAGGCATGATGGGTATTTTCAAAAAGGTCGATCAGCTTCTGAGTGCCGTGACGGGTACGTTCAGGCCTTTATTCCAAGGAAAAACACAATTCCTTTATTCTGACACATCAATCATCTTCTTTTTAAAGGATTAATTAAAGAAAGAAAAACACGGAGATCCTCTGTGGAAGCGAGCAGCGCTCTGATTGCGGCCCCTCACGTCTACGGCCCTCGTCGGCTGAATGCGAGTAATCATTTGTCTGATTTGATACGAACGGAGACATGTTGATTAGCGCTGATTTGGACGGACGGACTCCTCGCACCCCCCCAGAGGGAGACGACGGCCCGCTGGATCATTATTACAGCGAGCGGATTGACAATCAGCTAATGGCTAGTTATCAGACAGGAAGGAGGAAAACTGGAAGAGATCCGACCCCCTCAGCGAACACCGAGGCCCAAACCCGCAACAGCCGGCCTGTTTGGAGCTAAACAACGAGAAAACACTGGCAAAACAATGAGACGATACAGAGAAAACAACGAGAAAACAACAAGAAAATAATGAGAGAATACAGAGAAAATGAGAAAATAATGAGAAAATAATGAGAGAATACAGAGAAAACGAGAAAACAACGAGGAAACAATGAGAAAATAATGAGAGAATACAGAGAAAACGAGAAAACAACGAGGAAACAATGAGAGAATACAGAGAAAACAACAAGAAAATACAGAGAAAACAACGAGAAAACAAGAAAACAGAAAACAATGAGAAAACAGTGAGAAAAGACCGAGAAAACAACAAAATAAAAGAAAACAAGAAAATGAGAAGACACAGAAAACAACAAGAAAACACAGAGAAAGTCTGATTTTCAGTGAAAATATTGGACTTGTTTCAGGAATTTTCTAGAAATGATTGTGAGGCCGAAACACGACAGAATCACACGAGGCCTTGTTCACTTCCTGCTGCAGGCTGAGAACTTATCAATCAACTTTTGGAAAAGCTCAATAAAGCAAACATAGAAAAAATGTCCATTACAGGTTCAAAGTCACTGGTCATTTACATGTATGCACGTTTACACATGACGGTTATATGACACAAACGCCAGAATGACTGAAGAATGAACCTTTGATCTGATCACCATGGTAACACAAAGGTATCGGTTTGTGGCTTTGATCAATAAACGCAGCTACGAAATCAGCGTAAACAGCGACAGTAAATGAATCCACAGAATTCACAATTACAACACGCTGATTTATCAGAATAAAACTTCATTTTTCAGAAGTTTAATAGAACAACATGATAAAGCATCAGTTTCCTGTTTTACACGTCTGACACGAACACGACTGCATCCTACGGCGGCGTATTAGGACCATAAAAGACGGGGGAAAAAAATGAGGGGGGCATTATTTTGAGTTTTTAAACTCGCAAATTTGTGTGGTTTAAAACTGAAAAATTTGCCATGTTTAAAAGTCCGTATGCTGATACTTCAATGATTTTTGCAAGAAAGCGCAATTATTTCTTTATTGCTAAATCCGATGGAAAAATATAATTTAATAAGGTCATGTACTCGCAAAAAAACTTGCAAATATGTGAGTTTAAAAACTAAAAAAATTAAAAAAAATTTTTAAAGATGAATAATCATTGTTAACATTTTTTTAAAATAATAATTTAATTTTTTTAATAATAAAAAGGGGAAATAATGAAAACGGGAATCAAACTGTTTCATGTTGTGACTATGCCTGCAGTACATGACCTTATTAAATTATACTTTTCCATTGGATTTAGCAATAANGTGACTATGCCTGCAGTACATGACCTTATTAAATTATACTTTTCCATTGGATTTAGCAATAAAGAAGTACTTGTGCTTTCAGCATAAAATCATCAAATCATCATAAACATACAGACTTTTAAAACTGGCAAATTTTCGAGTTTAAAAACTGGAAAATTTGCGAGTTTGAAAACTCAAAATAATGCCCGCCTTGCTTTTTTTTCATCTTAAATGGCCCTAATACGCCGTCATAGTACCTGAACTGCAACAACCAGAACAACAACAAAAACATTAAAAACTACATTTATCACTCACACACACACACACACACAGGAAGTTACCTACCTTCATTTCACAGCGAGGAACCAGGACTCACGCTGGTACCAGATGAATCTTGGACCAATGCAGCTCTAAAAAAATGTTACAGAAAGCATAAAAATAAAATCCTCAGAGTTTAAAACCTTTTACAGTTTTACTTTTCATTTAATTTTTATTTTAGCTTTCCTTCTTTCTGTGAATGCCTGCAACTTTTAGAGACTCTTTCTTTCTAGAATTTTCTAGAATCATGTAGAAAATCACGAACTTTCAGAAAACAAGAAATTTGTTCAGATTTTTTACATTTCTACACATATTTTAAGAACTGTTTAACAATTCACTTCTCAAATTTTTTAAGGCTTTTCTATTTCTTTTTTAGAAATCAAACGAAATCAATAACTTTCTAAATTAATTTATTAATCGATTAGTTCATTTTTTGACAGATTTTTCATTTCTCAATTTTTTTTCATTCAGGCTCATTAACTTAATTATTAAAAGTTCTACAAATTAACCATAAGACTTTCAGTAAACTTTACTAAAACAAAAATACACAATTATTCAAAACCAAAAAAAAAAAAGTCGGATTTTTCTGATTTTGGAACAGCACTTGAAGTTGGAACTCTGACTGGGAAACTTGGAAAAACCCGAGTTCCGAGGTAACATGAACGCAGCATTATGACTTACTTCTTAGACTTATCAGATGTGCAATGAGTGACTGTGTCTGTTATGAGCACCTGACACAAATTCCTGTCAACTGAGTTGACACGGCAATAAAATATGGTATTGTGGTGTGTGTGTGTGTGTGAGAGAGAGAGAGAGAGAGAGAGAGATGAACTGACTCACCTTGTGAACTCTTCCTTTCCTTCATGGCGGTGACCAATAAATCTATAATAATAATAACATCTTTGCATGAAATCTCGCCGCATTTGTTGCTGTTATGTTGGTCACGTTTCACTTTTTTCTTTATTTTTTTAATTAAACCAGTGTATCATTAAAAATTCCGGAACAACTAGCTAGCCTAAGCTAGCCTAAACTAGCCTAAGCTAGCTTTCCTGGCTGTTAACGTCTTATTATCCCGCGGCTACTGACAAATAGGTGATTAATCTGTCAACAGTTATTGCTTCTCTATTAATGTTAATCCAAATTTAACCTGAACTTACTAAACAAACGTCAGCAAATTCACGGACGCCGGATGTTTTGTCTTCTCACAACGGAAACGTTTTACACAACGTTGCTGATTGGTTCCCTTCCGTTTAGCTGTGCATATCAGCGAGCCAACGGACACAACGAAGAGCTTAGCGGCTAGTTATCGAAATGGAACGCAGCCGGTGTTGTGTTTCGTTAACTTTGACCTGCATTCCGAATGCTCGCGTTTGGTTGCAATACCTTCTTTCACCACACACGCTGACTAACATTAATCACACATTGCAATCAAGAGAGGCGCTGTTGCACACATTTAAGGGATGCATAAGATAAGATAAGATAAGATAAGATAAGATAAGATAAGATAAGATAAGATAAGATAAGATAAGATAAGGGGAAATTCAAATCAATAAATAAATATATCACTTTAACATATTAATGATTCAAAATTAATTTGTCTTAAATTTACAATTTAATGATGAAAATTAAAATAGACAGAAAAACGATATATACTGAAAACAATAAATAATAAAATGTAATAAAACTCAAAAGTAATAAAGCATACTATACAAGTACTGTATATACTTAACAAAAATATGACCCGTTTTCACAGTTTTAGTCGTTTTTACATATTTAATTATAGTGGCATATTTAAGAGTTCCCAGTTGTTAAGATTGAGTCTGGAATCAGTCCATTACACCCACCTTAAAATTCAATGTTTCACCTGCTGTCATTACACACAATTGTAAAAGGATGGATGGTTGTTTTTAATTTCTCAGTAAAAATCGTTTTCTCTTAGGACTGTATTTCCTGGTGGAGACATACATTTTCTTCAGTGTATCTCCATGTTTAATTGGTTAAATTAAGTAACTGCAACAAAAAAATAAAAACATTTTGATTCTCTGTGATGGATTATTTTTATTTTTGTATTTATTATTTATATTTATCTCAAACACATTTTACGTCTTTATCACTTGATTTTTATGTTGGACTAGAATGAACTGAAACCAATGACAGTCTGGAAGGTAGGAAAAACAGTTCTAATATTTACCGCTCCAGTAGCATGTTTTGGAAAATGGTTGTCAGTAACATAACATGTAGGTGGGTCGTATGTATTTATTTTGCTCAAACATGCAAAAGAGGGTTTTATTAACACAAACTGGCTTTGGCGTTGAATCATTTGTTGACCAGGTGTGATGCTGAAACCTAAAATCACATGACGTCTCCCCCCCGTTCTCCGATACCTGAACCTGGACACACCCCCAAATTAATGACACATATTTCAAAAATAAGCAGGTCAGCGAATGAGACACTTTCAGATTTGCTCTGGTCCTGTTCTGGTCCTATTCTGGTCATGGTCTGGTCCTGGTTGGGTCTTGGTCTTGGTCTTGGTCTTGGTCTTAATCTGGTCCTAGTCTGATCCTGGTCTGGTTTTAGTGTGGTCCTGGACCCAGTCTGGTCCAGGTTTGGTCCTGGTCTTGGTCTGCTCCTGGTCTGGTCTCAGTCACATCAGTCAGCAGCAGGTTAGAAGGTGTTTGATGTTGGGAAACACGGCAGCTAAAGCTGCTCTCGCTTTCAGCAACACACCAATCAGCTGACGTGTGACAACATGTAGCCCCGCCCACCCCTGTCTGTCACAAGGCCCTATAATGTGTGGATTTTTTGGTATTTGAAGCTAAACATCGTTAAATAAATAATAAATAATAATAAAGAAGCTCTTCTGTAAAGATTTCAGTGCCTGTTTCTTCTTTGTGTGTCTTTTTTAATGTTTTGTTGATGGTTCAGCATCTCTCTCATATTTATTTTCTTTCTTCACCTCTTTCTTCTCATATTAAAGTACAAACAGACCAAAATATGATGCAGCAGCATTATGTTTAATTATCTCCTGTATGAAGACATAATCACGCTCCTGCAGAAAGAAAAACACCATGATATTGTTTCTGTGTCAGTTTAATGACACAGTCTAACTCATTCTAATTGAACTGCAGAAATTTTAATGACCACGTTGTTTTTCAAAGTCTACGTTTGTGTTTCTGAAATTACTTTTCCACATCATTTTAATTAGACTTGATAAACATTGAGACATACTGACATCCGCTTTTTTTTTCCCCCCCTCATCGTCTCATCGTTTCAGCTCTTAAATACAATCAGCTGGAAAAAAGCTCCAAAGATAAAACCACCTACATGAAATGATCAGGTGGATGTTGTGTTTAATGGTGAAGATGAGAGTCGTGGCATTAAAGTTTTGGGATTTGTGTTTTTAAAGGACTATGCTGGTGGTTTTACATATTTGAGCCCAATATATACAACCAACATGTTACTTAACTGACAAGTATTTTCCAAAATATATAACTGGAGCAGTAAATATTAGAATTGTTTTTCCTACCTTCCAGATTGCCGTTGCTTTCAGTTCATTCCAGTACGACATAAAAATCAAAATCAGCTTACAGAGATTTGATGTGTCCTTTTGCCTGCTGGTTGGAGCTCACATCTCTGATTGGTCAGACTGAATCAGACAGGTAAAGCTGATTCTTCAGACTCCTGCTGGAAAAAAAAAAAAAACTATTCATTTTTTATTATTTAGCTCAGATTTCTAATGTCAAGTTTCTTTCCTGATTGAAATCACTTTATTGGCACATTGGCCAGGATTCTCTGACCTCTGACCTTTGACTTTACACACCACAGCTGCAGTACATTGGTAAATTGGACTTTTCTGCATTCATGAAGAGTCTCAGACTGATTTATGCTACAAGTCCTGATGCTTTATTCTGATATTTTCTCTTTATCTGATTTATTGTTCAGCATATTTATATTTTCTTTTTTAAGCAGCTCATATCTGATACCTGTATTTACACGCTTTGACCTTTGACCTGTAGCANTCTTTTTTAAGCAGCTCATATCTGATACCTGTATTTACACGCTTTGACCTTTGACCTGTAGCAGCATGTAAAGAAAACACTTCTTGGACTAAGATGAGAGAAGTATTTAAAATCTGATCAGCAGGTTAAAACTTTCACATGCAGAGAGAAACATCTGATATGTTGTGTGAGCATTTATCTCTCCATCAGGACACATATGTTCATCAGTTAATCACAGAGGAGAAGCAGGTGAAGTTGGAGTTTTGCTGCTGTAACAGGAGCCTGTTATCACACGCTAACACGTCTATTTGACATAAACACACATCAGCATGTCTGATATATGTAGCATGTCCTCCATTTCTGTTTTCAGAGAGCATCATCATATTGATGACATCATCATATTGATGACACCATTATATGCAGATAAAGCAGAACATTACATAGGAGTCGGAATGGGAAGGAAATTCTGATGTGTGGATTTAGACAGCAGCAGCATTTGTGGATATCCAATACGAATCTGATTTATTTCCACATACAGTATGTAAGAGGCCCAAAACGGATCTGAGAATATCTGATTCCATGTGGCTTTTTACCGTTTACATCTTCAGGAAGTGTGTCTGATACGTGTCACACGTGACCTGATTCTGATCTTGTCACATTACGTGGTCGTGTAAATCAGCCTCAGAGTTCTTTTAGATTTTTGAAGAGGACATCTGAGACTTTAAGGTGCTGTTAAATCTGTTTTGGAGTGTTTGCACCTTTTCCTCCTCGTCTCCATGTTATCCTTAAAGGTCACGTCCACTTCTTCACTCTGTTCTTTTCTCAATGATTTGGGATTTTTCACCTCGGTTCCCTTTGATGGACAGAAACTCATTGAGCATCATCCTAAAAATAAAAAGGAACAGAACTTCAGTATCTAATTTGCTTCATAATTCAGCGAGTGGGATTTGCGGTGGAAAGTGAAGCCTCCTGGGGGAGAGACAGCTTGAGAGACAAAGAGTGGCTTTAATTCCCTCAGTAAGGGCCGGAGATACACCAGAAACCAATCTGAGAGCAATTATCTTCCCTTCTCTCATCAAATTGGAAACAGGTCTGATTTGGCCTTAATCGAGCTAATCTCCCCCGCTGCTCCGGCACAAAGCTGGCTGCAGCTCAAACGTCTTCCTGCCGCCTGCAGAATATTGGTCATTTTCTTTTAGCACCAGCCTCTTATTAAGAGCATCTCTAATTTTCTCTCTGTCTCACTGAGGAGGAGGAGGACCAGAAGGTGGGTGTTGGCGCAGTGATTACGGTTGCCTAGGTGACGGTCCGGCGGTGGCCCCGGGATCAGGGCCTGGTGTGGTGACGGAGAGCAGGAAAGGAGAGGTGGAGAGAGATAAAATTGCATTCCATTAGTGCTAATACACAGACATTAAGAGTCGCCAGCAGCCTGTCTGATGCACGCTAACGATTATGGTCACTAATTCATCCAATCAGCTTCTGAGCAGACGCTTCATAAAGTCATAACGACCCGCCGACTCTCCTCGCCAGCGATTACCTTCTGACTGACAGCAGCCAGCTATTTGTTTTAAAACGACGGGCGGAGGAGAGGAAGAGTTTCCTGTCTGAAGTCGTTAATATTAACAGAGCAGCCAGGTGGTTTTAACATTTTAGCACATTAGCTAAATGTTACGTTACTTTCCATTCCTGCTGAGAGATTTTCACATTTTAGATGAATTCTCGGTGTTCCAAGGAGCCAAAATCATGATGCAAAAAAAAAAAAAAAAAAAAAAATCAAAGTTAAATCATTGTAGCTCAGAACTGGGAAGTTTAAGTCGGATTATAAGTGAGAAACAACATGGAAAACGTTCTTTTTTCTCTCTGAGACAAAAGAAGCTTTAATGTTTTAACATTTATGAGCTGTTCTATTTTTAACAAGTTTCTGTCTGAATGCTGATTGATTTAAAGAAAATTCGTCTAAACATTCACTTATTCATATAAATGATGTTTACGCATGTTGAAATGACATCGATACCGAACTCAGGTTTGAGGAACTTTGCTGGACTTCCTGAGTAGGAATTCTGTGTTGAGGAGATGTTTTTTTTTTTTTTTTTTTTTTTTACTTTTCCCAATCGGAGATCTGAAATTCCAAGTGCATATCGAACGCAGCATTTCTGCAGATTGATAATCACATTCATCTTTTTTATTTTGTTTTGTTTTATTTGCTGTCAGAGTTATGGTTGTTTGTGTGTGTGTGTGTGTGTGTGTGTGTGTGTGTGTGTGTGTGTGTGTTGGGGGGGTAGGTGTTGAGCAGAACTCTGTGGTTTATTAAACTTTCATCATTTCTGTTTGGTTGTTATAAAGTTCCAAAAATACCATAGTTTTAACAAAAATGACCATAATGACCTCAGAGCTAAAGGCTAAGTTATAATATTCACTCTAAATAAAAGCAAAATGGACTGTGAAAAAAAATGCTAACCTGCTAACATGCTATGTAGTGATAATCTGACAGTATGTGGCTGTGAAATGGAGGATTCACCTTTTGGATTTAGGTCAGAACATGGCATTTTCTCTGGACCATGCAACAACCCCAGCAACCACCTAGATCACCATACCAACCACCCTAGCAATCACCCAGACCACCATAGCGACCAAACTAGAAACCACCCAGAACACCATAGCAACCAAACTAGCAATCACCCAGACCACCATAGCAACCAAACTAGCAACCACCCAGATCACCATAGCAACCACTCAAGCACCCAGACCAACATAGCAATCAAACTAGCAACTACCCAGAAGACTATAACAACCACCCTAGAAATTGCCTCGATCATCCAATCACCTTAGCTTAGCCTGAAGCACCATACCAGCTGCAAGAGCAACCATCCAGTCCACCATAGTGTGTACACAATTGCATACACCCATAATACTATAGCAACCATCAAAAATGTTCTAGCAACCACCCAGAATACATAGCAACTTCCCAAACACCATAGCAATGCCCAGGCAACCACCAGAACACCGCAGTGACTGCCCCACACACCATACTAATCACCCTAGCAACACCCTTAGCAACAGCCATAGCAACAGCCTTAGCCTTGGCATCACCATAGCAACAGCCTTAGCAACCACCCAGAACACCATAGTACACTTTACAGATATTATTTGAATTTAGGTTATAAGTTTTCATTCATTCCTTTCGTTTCCCACCAGAGGTAATGAGCTTAACGGGATCAGTCATGTTTGATAAATATACTCTTCAATTTATACTTGAAATATAATTTTTTAATCCAAATGATAAATTGTTTATTTTCAACATCAAAATGCAAAATAAGTTTATGTCTTTCCAACCTTTTAAGGAAGAGACAGACAACAACTAAATCCTGATGTCTGATTTCACAGCTGCAGTGTTTTTGCCACGATTATCCCAGTATGAGCCCCACACACACACACACACACACACACACACACAGATCTATACGTAGAGTCGTGGCGAGTAAACAGCGTAAACGGTCGGCTGGTCTGTATTCAAAACCGAGAAAGTCTTTTCAAAGCTCCATCAGGAGCAGAACGAAATCAATCAGAGAGAGAGAGAGAGAGAGAGAGAGGGAGAGAGGGAGAGAGACGGAGAGAGAGAGGGATTGTGTTTTGTAGCTCTGAACACAAAACGTAAAAATGGAAATAAACGACAGAAACATCTGAGAGGAAAAATCAGAATAAACAGGAAAAAAAGAACAAACAGGGAGAGAATAAAATAAAATAGAATAAAATCAGAACAAAAAGAAAAGAAACAAAACAACCAACAAAGCAAATACGAAGATTAATGATCATCTGAGATTTCAAAAAGCAAAATGTGATTTATGAATATTTTAAATTAAAAAAAAATGGAAAAATCAAAGAATATTAGAAATTAATTTAGAAAAGAAATTTCAGAAGATAAATGAGGAATTCCAATAAAACAATTTATAAAACAGAATCGAATGTCAAACAAAGCAGATAACATTTAGATATCACAAATGTTAATACAATTTACATGTTGTAATATATAAATATTACAGTAATTATATAAATATACTGTGAAAAAAGTATTTTAATTAAACAAAGAAAAACAAATATGAAATAATCATAATTATAAAACAAATAATTTTTACACATTTGAAAAAAGAAAAACATGCAAATCAATCTTTTCAATATGAATTATCTCCTATAAAATTAGAATAAATTTAGAAACATCAAATAAAAATGTAAATAAAACTTAAACTGTAATAAAAAAAGAAAGTGAAAGAAAATTTTTCTGGTTCTTTTCTCTGTAAAATTCTTTTTTTTAAACTCATAAATTCATTCTGAGCATAAAAAAATACTGAAAATCTTGTTTGTTTTCATGTAAAAACGTCTAAAACAATAATTTGTTTTTATTTCTACAAAATTAAAAATGTGTAAACTAGATATTTTTTAAATGTACATTTTTATTTAAATCTCTTTTTCTACTCTGATTTAACATAAATGTTTAAAGATTTACATGTTTATGATGATTGTGTATATTACTGTTTTGTTATGATTGTATGGTCTTTTGCTGTATTTTATTACATTTTATTGTGTTTTCTTGTATTTTCTTGTATTTTATTTTGTTTTATTGTGTTTTGTTACATTTCATTGTGTTTTGTTGTATTTTATTGTGTTTTATTGTTTTATTGTATTTTATTGTTTTATTGTGTAACATTGGTCAGATATTTCAAAATTTTCATAATAATTATTGTTGTTATTGTACAGAAACAAAGAAGCTTCACCTCCAGCTCTCTCTCTCTCTCTCTCTCTCTCTGTGTGTGTGTGTGTGTGTGTGTGTGTGTNCTCTCTCTCTCTCTCTCTCTCTCTCTGTGTGTGTGTGTGTGTGTGTGTGTGTGTTGCTGCTCTGAAATGAAACAAACAAAACCCTTTTATTTTACACGTGTTGTAATATTCATGTTTCATATTGATTCATCTGTTTATTGTTATTTTTCAGTCTTAGATGTCGACACTTTAATTTGAATCTATTTGCTTTAATCGTCTAAAAAGCTTCACTGTAAAAAAAAATAATCACTTAGTTGTTTGGACGACAAATTTAATTTTTTTTTCTGACAAACTGAGTCAAAAATCACAAATTTGTTGTAGAAATATTTGTTTAAATAAGAGCTTTTTAAAATTATTATTTTTCTAGAAGATTTAACGTTTTATTCATTTAATCTATTTATAAAGACATACAATAAAATACTACTAGTGGAAGAAGAAGAAGAAGAAGAAGAAGAAGAAGAATGCAGATTCCTGTTGTAGAATCTTCTAGAGTCGTGTGTTATATTTGGTTGGAGTGTGTGTGTGTGTGTGTGTGTATGTGTGTGTGTGTNTGTGTGTGTGTGTGTGTGTGTGTGTGTGTGTGTGTGTGCGTGCGTTTCGTGTCTGACTGAGTCGATAAAATAATTTGTTTTTTTTGTCTTAAACCCGCTGAGTGTTTGTCATCTCTCTCTGCGTTTTAATTGGCTGACAGGGAGGATGTTTGTTTTTGTTGTCTGCTGCTTCTTAAATGTGTGTGTTCGTCTTCATGTGGCCCTCCGTGTCCCAACAAGCACCGCGGTAGGTGCTGGGAGCAAACACACACACACACACACACACACACACGCACGCACGCACACACACATGCAGGAAATACATAAAGACACAAAGACAGAAAAACACACACACAGAGAAATACACACAAAAAGCCACAAACACACAAAAGGACATAAAGATTCACAAATGAGAAACACACACACACACACACACACACACACACACACACACACACACAGCTAAAACTGGTTGGCTCTCACATGGCGCCATCTTGTGGCAAAACGAACATCTGAAAACCTGCACACACTATGATTATTATTATTATTATTATTATTATTATTATTATTATTATTATTATTATTATTATTATTATCATTATTATTTCTTGATGTTTTCATTCTTGTTTTTAATAAATATTTAATTTCAGTGTTTTTTGTCTATCTCTATATGAGATGAAGATTAAAGCAAACACTAAATATTGATTAATTGGTTTGGATATAGATATAATATTAATCTCTACCGTGTTATTTATCATTATTATTATATTTATAATATTTTATGTAAATATTGTGTTATTGTGTTTGTGTAATTTGGAGGATTTTTAAGCTGACATATCAACAATTAAACCTGTTTATACAATTTTACTTTTCATTGAATTTTCTTTTGTCTGGCAATAAAAACAGCTTTTCTGTGTTAAAATCTTTATTCGATGATAATTCTGATTTTGTAGAAATGTGAATGGCTTTTTTCTTTTTTTTTTTTTTTTNTTTTTTTTTTTTTTGGTAATAATTAAAGGACAATTTCAATGATTTTATGTTATTTAATGATTTTTTTTTCTTTTCCTGGTTATTTGTTTTGTGCCTTATTTTTTTATATTCAAAAGTGGATTTTTTTTTTTTTTTTTNTTTTTTTTTTTTTTTTGCCCTCTTGTATGGTTATTATGTTTGTTTGTTCATTTACATAAATAAAAAGAAAATAAAAATAAATCAACTGAAAGTAAAAATGATCTTAGAGTCTAATGGTTAATTGGCATTAAAGGGCTGAAATGGGCCCTGCGGGCTTCCTGAGTGTTAGCTACGTACATTAGGTACGTTAGCTACGTTAGCTACATTTGGTACATTAGCTATGTTAGCTAGATTAGATATGTCAGGTATGTTAGTTACATTAGGTACTTTGGCTGCATTAGGTACAGTACGTCAGGTATGTTAGCTACTTTAACTACGTTAGGTTCATTAGGTACGTTAGGTATGTCAGGTTTAATTAGGTATGTTAGCTACGTTAGTTTCGTTAGTTATGTTAGGTTCATTTGGTACATTAGCTACGTTAGGTACTTCAGGTACATTAGCTACGTTATGTATGTCAGGTGCATTAGCTATGTTAGGTACGTCAGGTATGTCTGTCAGGTAGGCCAGGTATGTTAGCTACATTAGATACATTATGTAGGTTCGGTATGTTAGCTACGTTAGTTCAATTATGTGGGTTAGGTACAGTAGCTATGTTAGATATGTTAGGTCATTAGCTACATTAGGTAAACTAGCTGCATTACATACATTAGATATGTTAGATTGTTAGCTACATTAGCTATGTTAGGATGTACATTAGCTATGTTAGGTACATTGGTTACATTAACTATGTTAGGTTTTTAGCTATGTTAACTATGTTAGCTATGTTAGGTATATTAGTTATGTTAGCTATGTTAGGTCATTAGCTATGTTAGATACGTTAGATACGTTAGCTGTGTTAGGGTTAGTTATGTTAGGTACGTTAGGTTAACTACGTTAGCTACATTAGGTATGTTAGCTACACTATATACGTTAGGTTAGCTACACTAGGTACGTTAGCTACATTAGATATGCTAGGATGTACGTTAGTTACTTTAGGTACATGAGTTATGTTAGGTACGTTAGATCATTAGCTACGTTAGGTATGTTAGCTACAGGCCTGCAGGCTGGGTTTGTTATGAAGCTCTGTGCCTCCTCGCTCGCCTCTCTAACGAGCTGCTTCCACCGTTTCCCCTTTAATCTGTCGCTGACCGTCACCGTCACCGTCTGAACCTGCAGCCGCTCCTCATTCCTCAAATACCAGCAGCAAATTCCCTCATCAACGCCTGGAATCCCGCAGGATTTCACACAAACATGCAGCTCATTTACATTCACATTAACGTCAGAGAGATTCTCCCTCTAAATTAATTATTTTAACCATATAAACGATGAAGAGCAGTTTAATCTGCATCCAGATCCATTGTTCCATTGACTTTGGGAAAATTCCAGGATTTTATACAAGGATGAATTAGTAAAACTGACAGTCATCAGGACACTTCAGTCAGGATTCAGACTCAAACAGGTAAAGGTGGACAAAGTTTTTAATTGAAAAATACAGGATACAGGGCAGGCAGCGAGGAAGGACGAACATACAGAATCAGGAAGAATCCAAAAAGGACAGACAGGAAAAAATACACAAACCGGTGAACACAACAAGGTCAGGACACCAGAAAAACCAGGAAAAACAGGAAACGAGAGGCAAACGCAGGCGAAACGCCAAACCAGACAGAATACAGGAAAACCTGCTGCGAGAGGAAACACAAGAGGACCTGGCAACGAAGGAAGGAAGAGGAGAGCGAGGAGGGAGAGAGAGAGAGAGAGAGAGAGAGAGAGAGAGAAGAGAGAGAGAGAAGAGAGAGAGGAGAGACAGAGAGAGAGAGACAAAGAGACAGAGAGAGAGAGAGACAGAGACACAGAGAAAGAGAGAAGAGAGAAGAGAGAGAGAGAGAGAGAG
>VXCM01005487.1:0-39580 GCA_014773175.1 Lucifuga dentata
TTTGGGAAATGATTGTCAGTAATGTAACTATGAAAACTGAATATATTAGGCTCAAACATGCAAAATAGGTAGTATAATCCTTTAACTGATCCAAGATGGAGCTACATGGACGACAATGTATTTCTCTGCCAGGAAATGTAGTCCCAGGAAAAGACAGCTTTTAACGAGAAATTAAAAATGACCATCCCTTCTACAATCATGTTTAAGTGTTAGCAGGTGAAACATTAAATTATCACCTGAGTATTTGATTTTGAAAGATTAGGGGATTTGGCAAAATAACAAGAAAACTATATGATGATGTTATGTTTGGGAAACGGTTACAGTAACATAACATATTAATAAGTCATCTAAAAATATGCTGTGACAAGTGAAAGGTGTTTGGTTTGTGTTGCTCTGACAGCTTTTCCTGCTTAGCACCGATAACAGCAGACGTTTGTCAAGCTAAAATAAGCTCAGAGTACCTGGCTCTTCTCAGCCAGCTGCTTCCTGCTCTCCTCCACCTCCGCCAGCTTCTCCATCAGAGCGTTCTTCTCCACGGTCAGCTGCTGGATCTGTTCCTGTGGATGCACAGCACAAACCTCCACACACTGCAACAACCAAATGTCTGTCTGTGGGAATTTCTTTAAAAAAGGGGAAAAAAGCCACGCTTACAGAAAGAGTGACTTCTGTGTCTTTTAAGGTTTTGTCCAGAAACTGCAGCTCCTGATTGTGAACGTTTCTCAGCTCTGAAGAAATAAAAAAAAAGATGAATGCACTGAAATATAGTAAATCAGAGATGGACGTGGCTTGAATCTGTTGTCCTGAGCTGCTCGTTCACCTTGCAGCGAGTCTAGGAGCTGCTGTTTAACACGCTGCAGCTGTTCTGCGTGTTTGGCCTCCAGCTGCAGCTTCATGGCTTCATGACTGGCTTTCAGCTCCACCATCTTTAAAAAGAAACGCAGGATTTACTGCAGTTAATAAAACACAGTCCGCAGTGTGAAGTAAATGAAGAGTTAGAATCCTCAGGTTAAAAGTTACGAGGTCATTTCTGCTGAAGAAACAAAAAAAAAAAAAAAAAANAAAAAAAAAAAAAAAAAGAAAAAAAGAAACATAAAACATTCAAAGCAATACTGGCATTAAAAACAGTTCAGCTTTTGGCAAGGATACAATCCTACATTAAGATTGCACCAATAATAAATTCTCCATAAGTCTGCGCTGAAAAATGCTAACTTTATTTAACCGATCCAACATGAGGTTACATGGAAGATGATGTATGTCTCCACCAGGAAATATAGTCCCAGGACAAGACAGCTTTTATGAGAAATTAAAATAATCGTACGTTCTACAATCACGCAAAAGTGTTAGAAGGTGAAACATTGAATTTTAAGGTGGATTTATCACCTGAACATTTGATTTTGAAGATTAGGAGATTTGAAAAAATAACAGGAAAACTAAAATACAGTTTAATGTTTTAGAAAATGGTTGTCAGTAACGTAACATGTATGCTGGTTGTAAATATTGGGCTCAAACATGCACAATTGCCGGTATGGTCCTTTAAAGCCATCATTGTTACAGACAAAAGGTGGTCAGTGGCTCCAAATGCAGCTTAAAAATATGCAGCTAATATTTTATAATGTAGCTACCATTATGTAAAAAGGCACCACACACACACACACACACACACACACACACACACCCCTGTGGTTTTAAAGGAAAAAAAGCGACNACACACACACACACACACACACACACACCCCTGTGGTTTTAAAGGAAAAAAAGCGACGCAGATTTAACAGGTTTTGTTCAGATCAAATTTAACAGCAGAAAGTTCAGTAAGGGCAGAAGTAAGTTCCTAACAGAAGGTGGTGCGGCGTCACGTCTCACCTGCTGTTCCATGAGCGTCTTGCATTTGTCGGCTTCCTCCTGGTAGGCGACGTGGACTTTCTCTCTCTCAGCCTGGTAGTAGGCCTGCAGCCTCTGCTCCAGCTCAGCCACGTCTTTCTGGTGCTGCTCCTGCAGCTCCTGCAGTGCCTCCTCCAGAGCCGCTCGCAGCTCATCACGCTCCTTCTGCAGCCGCTCAGACGAACGGACGGAGCAAACTGGAGAAAACACAGAAACAGCAGCTAGAAATGTGATTTGATGAAAGCGTGATGTTCATGGCTGTGTGTAGTTACGGTATGTTTATGTGAAATTTGTTTAAAGGACCATACCACCCATTTTGCATGTTTGAGCCTAATATATTCAGTTTTCATACATGTTATATTACTGACAATCATTTCCCAAAGGATAAAACTGTATTTCAGCTTTCCTGATATTTTGCTAAATCTCTTAATCTTTCAAAATCAAATATTCAAGTGATACACCCACCTTAAAAATCCATGTTTCTCCTGCTAATAGTTACACAGCCTTATGAAGTCACGGTCCTTTAAATTTTTCCATAAACGCAGGTCTTCTTTTGGGACTATATTCCCCGGTGGAGGCATACATTCACTCCACGCTTTTTATTGAGCTTAAACACTAAAATTACATAACTTCTAAAAAAACCTGAATACACGTCTTGTTGGTGATGATGGATTACCTATCCCAAGAACGTTTACAGTATCAACAAGTTGATTTTAATAGCAGAATGAACTGAAACCAATGGAGGTCTGGAAGGTAGGAAAAACATTTTTAATTCACCGTTCCAGTAGTATGCTTTGGGAAATGATTGTCAGTAACGTTACATGTATGAAAATTGAATATATTAGGTTCAAACATGCAAAATGGGTGGTATGGTCCTTTAAATGGTCAAATGTAAAAGTCCTTTAAGTTGTAGAAGCTTGGCTGAGGTGTCTGATAAGTCCATGCTTCTGTTTGATAAAAATCCTCTCTGGCTAAACGTGTGACGCTGTAAATGTTCTTCAAACACGAATGGAAACTCTGACTTTAAAGCGGAGGCGTCTCACACACTTTAAACGCCAACTACACACACGTTATTTACGGACACGTGAAGATACGCTAACGAGCCTCTAAATTCTTTCACACTGACTTGAAATGTGTAACAAAGCTTGTCATGATGATTTCATAAATCAGGCTCACTTCTGCGTCACAGCTGCTAATTTAAGCTCAAGTTCTTGTTCTCAAACTCGAGACATTTCCATCAGCAAGTGTTTATATCTGCTGCTGAGTGGCTGACATAAGCCGCCTCAGTGTAAATGCTTGTGCACAAACAGTGAGAGTGAAACGTTGACGGATATTTAAACTCTGTCACAAAGTCCCAGTGCAGCAACATTAGCTTTAAACCGTACTGCTTAACTTGCTGGCTGCAGAGCTGCATCAGGCTGATCTGCTCATGGCTGAAAGTTATGGCACAGACGTTAGCTAGTTTTAATGGATGATACCGGTGATTTTTGCATGTTTAAAGGAGCATATCAGCGATCGCCCAATCTGTCTATAAAGACAGAAATCTCTGTCTGTGGCACCAACGTCTCTAGAACCCGTCATGTATGAAGCTGATGNCTATAAAGACAGAAATCTCTGTCTGTGGCACCAACGTCTCTAGAACCCGTCATGTATGAAGCTGATGTTCAGCAGGTTTATGGCTCAGGACCCAACGATCCAGCGTCACGTGTGAAGTTGCTTGGATGAGCAGTTCTCAAATTAAGCTGAGCCAGTAAAAAGTAGTCCACGTGCCAGGATACGCTCCGGTCCACAGGCACTAAAGTCCGGCCTGATCCGAACAGGCACTTTTCAACAGCCACTGCACTAATATATACAGTCCAGAAAACATGCTGCGTTACTGACAACCATTTTCCAAAATATACTACGTTAGCGGTAAATTTTAATATTGTTTTTCCTACCTTCCATACTGCCATTGGTTTCAGTTCATTCCAGTACGTCATGAAAATCAACTGTAGAGACCTGAAACACGCTTGAGATAAATAATCACATCGAACAAATTGTCTATTATGTTTTTTTTGTACTAGTAACTTTATTTAACTGATCCAACACGGAGCGGCTTGGAAGACCATGTATGACCGTATCTTTGATAATCAAGCAAAAGTGTTACTGGGCGAAACACTGAATTTAAAGCTGAGTGTCTCACCTGAACATTTGATTTTGAAAGATTGGGGGATTTGAAATAATAACAGGGAAATTAAAAGACAGTTTTATGTTTTGGAAATAGTTTGTCAGTAATGTCACATATGCGGGTTGTTTATATATTGGGCTCAAATATACACAATCACTGGTCTGGTCCTTTAAGCCCAATAAGTACTACTTACATTACTGACAACCAATTTCCAAAACACAAAACAAATCGGCTAATCTTCCAAAATCAAATGTTCAGGTGAAACATTTCTACAGGTAAATGAGGTCTCATGTTGCTAAATCTGTGTCTGCACGACTGCAGACTCCAGCTCTGAATGCAGCTTCACCTACTCAGAGTGGAATAACAGCAGCAGGTCCAGCAACAGATGCCAAACTAACGCAGGACGATCTATCAGGCTTTGGCACGCGCAGCTCAACAAATGGAGCCCAGCATTCCGCAACCATGTGTAAGAGAGATCTGGTCATATGAGTCTTTCCAGTCCAAATCCACCCACAAAAATTAAAAAACAAAACAAAAAAAAACACCTCATGGCATAAGAGGGGAAGCAAACCCAACGTACAACCCAACCAGCGTTAGCTACGTCTGGCTAACAGAGAGATAATGGTGAAGCAGATCTCTGTTAGATGTGATTGTAATTTACAGAGAAACGAACAACAACAGAAGTCGTATATTACTAATTTGGCTGCGGCCCAAACAATGCTGCATGATAATGATTAAGAGGAGTATGAGGTTAAAGAGGAAGCAGGCTCACTCTGGTGGGAAATGAGAGTCTGAGCAGGAAATAAAGTGGAGAGAAGGAAACTTAGAAAAGCATTTTAGGGTGCAACGCCTGAACATTTGATTTTGAAAGATTAGCAGATCTAGTAAAACTTACACAAACAGTTGTCAGTAATGCAACATGTATGAAGGTAGTATTTATTGGGCTCAAACATGCAAAATCATTGGTATGGTCCTTTGAAGAGCAGTCATGTGTAAGTGCCGAGGCAGCTGCACTTTTTCATACATTTTGCAGTTAATTTATTGATTATTTTATAAGATGAATAATGTAGAACAGACTTCTAAACACAAGCTTAGGTCTTGGCATTCCATCACTGGGACCCCCTACAGGATGGGGTCAGAGGTCAATCTGCCGCTCCCTGGAGAACTGGATGACACCATTTTATTGAGTGCCAATCAAACGCACACACACACACACCCAGTAAACTAGCAACTGATCCTTAGTAAAAGACACAGCAATTAACGAGGGGAGGAAAATGCTTGAGGGCAGCAAAAGCAGAAGACATGAGTGACTGCAGCACACGAGACATGCCTGTAAACAAATCTAACAAAATACTTTCCCTGTGTACAGACGCAGTAATGTTTCACTCACAGTGAAGATGGGTGTACGCTGGTTAATCATCTCATGTATAAACCTGCTGGTTTTTAGTCCTAGTAGCTGGTTTTGACTATATGTTCTGACTATGGAGTCACACAATATTAAATATAATGCTAGCAAAAGGCTTGTAATGATATGTAGAACCAAGGAAGACAAAAATCAAATATTTCCTGATTTTAAATGATCTGGACAGTTGCTTAGCACCTGTAATAAAACAAAATATCTCGGTGCTACATAACACAGGAAATGTCTGATGATGATATTAGGCAGTGTCGTATGATGTATGCTCAGGCCAACATGATATTAAGAAATTTAATATGTGTACATTGAAGTTAAAGTGGCTCTTTTCAGGGCATACTGTACCCCACTCTATACTTCCACCTTGTGGATAAACTATAAAAAGCCAAGTATGCATAAGCTTCAAGTAGTCTATAATGACGCCGTGAGAATTCTGCTGAAAAAGCCGAGACATCTGTCAGTGTGAGACGTCTGTCAGTGTGCAAGTAAAAACCTTTCAAGCTGTTCTGAGAAATGCAATGTACAGATTTATTTGTCATTTAAACGAATCTGTGAATGAAATAATTCTGTTTCTGGTTAATAAAGCTCCGTTCTGTACAGATGGTACAGCTGTTTGTTGTAACTATTTGTGCTGTTATTTTTTTATACTCCTAGTTTATATGTGTATTTTATGTTGTATGTCTTTCTTTTTTATGGATCCGAGTCTGAAATAAAGTTTCTTCTACTACTATTTTAAGACCAAGTGTGTGAAATGTCTTAAATCATAGCATATGCTGTAATTCTGGACACCTGTATACTATACAAAGGTTGACTGAATGTGGCTGTTCAACATTTACAGAATAAAACATCTAAATCAAACCAAACAGATCAACAAACGTTTCAAACAATATATATAAAAAAATCTGCAGACTGAATTGTGTAACTGAATCAAATAAGTAATCAAATCCTTAGGATGAAAATACCAACAGCTAATGTAGACCTGTACGTTTACACTATACATCTTATTTAAAATTTCTACGTTTTTTTCTTTAGCGGCGATAAAAAAAAAAAAAAAANAAAAAAAAAAAAAACAGCAGGAGTGTGTGATGTGGAGAAACGTACCCAGCTCTCCCTGAAGGCCGACCATCTCCTCTGACAGCTTCCTGCACTGCTTGGTGGCTTCATCACGCTGGAAAAATAAAGGTACACATCATAAACATGATCATGACCATGACAATGTTGCTGCGGCACGTTTTAGGTCTTTCTAGACGTGATGCAGCGACAAACGTGAATCTAACGAGCGTTATGGATTCACTGAGAAAGACAGCTATCAGAGTATTTACAGCACACCACACTGGTCATGATATTTCTCTCGTTTTAGCAGCTTCCAGACATCTTATGAACACGCTGTGTTTCCTTAGCAGACACTTTGTTTGCCAAATGCAAATATATTAACAGCACCGCAGGTGATTACACAAGTTTTCCTAGATAAACAAGAATTATGGAAGGAAAAATGCATCTAACACTTAACATTCAACTTGTGCTTTCAGTCTCAAAAAGCACCTTCCTCTGGCCTGGCTGATGCTTTTTCTTTTTTCCCTCTGATTCAGTTTTGCGGTGGAGAGGAGGTTGTGGCTACAGAGTTTTCCAGACTCAAATGATGCGTAAATCATCCAAAACCTCTTTGCTTATCTGTCTGCAACCTTATTCCTTCTACTTGAATCCACATAAAGAACCTGATAAACTCCAACATATCGCACACCCAGCATAATTGAATAATAATAATAAACTTTGTGAACAAGTCAAACCCACTAATCCATCCAATAAAATAAATATTACTAAATTATCAAACTGCTGCTACATCTGCATCATTTCTCTCGGTAGAGCACAACAATAGAAAAGCCAGTTACCGTCTCTGCAGCACAGGAAGCACCGAGGCACGTTCTGCTGCCAGAACAGCCCATGATCCAGCCTGAGTCTGGGTGCTGGAGTCCCCCCCTCCCGGCTATGGAGACCCAGTACACCAGGACAAACTGTGGTCCATGTGGACGCACCACCTCCACACACTTCCTCCCAGGCTGCTCTGACTACATCTGAGGATGGGCTCCCACAGCAGCTTCACTGGCAGCGCTGAGTGAATGCAGACTGTTACCCTATTCTATCTAAAAATAAAAAACACAAAGGGGCGGGGCTCCAGGGTTGTGCGTAAGGACAACCTCCCCACCGCTCAGCTGTAAGGCAGCAGAGGAACGAGCGGAGGAGCTGATAAATAGTGCAGAGCTGCCTGACATGAGGCTGACGGAGCAGACTCACAGAAACCTTCCCAGAGACGTCATGGAGAAGCGTCATTCCCACCATCCCCCCACCCTCGTCCTCCAAACCTCCAGTAAATCATTCCTCCACACCGCAGCTTTACACGCTGCTGCATTATATGATGACACAATGTCGTGTCAGTTTTTATGTTATCATGGTTCGTGTAGAGAATCAGGGGAAATGACACGCCATGACAAATCAGCTACATCAGTAATTATGTTGTAGACATGAAAACAATCACATCCATCGTCCTTTTATTGTCCTTTTTACTGTCTTATCTGTATTTATGTATTTGCTGTTTATTTACTTATTTATTCATTTATTAGTGTTTCATTGTCTTTTTTTTTTTTTTTTNGTTTCTATCTATTCCCTTGTCTATCATTTGTGTCCTTGTTTTAACTGTAGCTTAACTGAACTTTACCTGAATTTTGTCCTGCTCTTGTTTTGTCTGTTTGGCTTTCTGCTGTTATATTTTATTGCTTTGTCTGTCAAAGCACTTTGTAAACTCTGTTTTTAAAGGTGCTATATAAATAAAATTATTNTTTGTCTGTCAAAGCACTTTGTAAACTCTGTTTTTAAAGGTGCTATATAAATAAAATTATTATTATCCATCTACCAATAAATGTTAAATGAAAAATATATCCCACTATCTATTCAAATACATTTTATCATAACTACCATCATGATTTTTGGCTTCCACAATTTAACTTGATCATGTACAGTACTGACACTTTGCATTTACAGTGTCTGAGTCAAACGCACCAAATCAAACGCACCCTATTCAGGCTAACCATTTATTTTTAACATGTTACAGGTGAATTTTCTCTAGTTTGATTTAACTTTTACATAATATGGAGACATTTTATTCATATTAAACTCTAAGAAGATTAATTTCATGTTCAGTCTAGCTAAAGAGTTTTTACATTATGACTAAGTTTTATGCACAGGTTTCATATTATCCTGCAGCTCTTTACTGAATGAAGTCCATGCCTCCATGCTTTGTGTGGTTTTGGCTTTTAACTGGATATCTAGTTTCTCGGATGCTAAACCCAATGCAGCTCTGAGGACCATCTAGTCGGGTGCAAAGAGAGTATACATATCCCCAGTGTATATAAAGATGATACCAAGTCAGGTGTAGAATAACATTTGAAGATGGACCAAAATCAATACAAGTTCACTGATCCAGTCTAGATCAGGTTCTATTTTTCCTGGAAACACTGAATGTAGCAAAACAAGATCACTGTAAATTAAGTTTCTGCTGTATTTTCTGACTAATACTGGGTTTTTCCCTGCTTGAATATGTATGGAAATCCTGGTTTAGTGCTTTCAGACTCCAGACAGATAAAAAAGAGTCAGCTGATGTGTTTAACCACATCAAGTCAACAGCTGGGACATTCTCACACCATGATGACAAGCTCCTGCCTCCTATTCTTGGTGCTGTGAGCGGCTAACAGATTCCACTGCTGTGCAACGCATGCAAACATCAGATTAGCCCCCCAAAAATCAGACAACGCCCTGTGTTGAAAAGGTTTTTGAGATTGAATCTAAATGATCTGTATGTATTTATCAGTGGATTATTTCCGGGGAAGAAAAAAAGCAGCGTGTGCGTTGGTGGACATTGATGGTGGCGAACACGCGAGCAGGCTGAGACAGCTGCTTTCCTATGAGAGAGAGGAACAAACACCTTCTGTTTTTAGTCTGTTGATGTAATCGGTTTCACAACGCTGCCACCTAACCGGCATGTGAAGTTTGACTCACGTCCCTCTGCGTGTTCTCAACAGCCATCATATCAAGTCTGAACACATGTAACGTATAACATGACCAGCAGCTGTAAGAGGGGAGACGCAACATTCATAGTTACATATTATGAAAAATACAGTTACTAGTGAGTATACACAAAGAAATTTTTTTTTTTTTTAAACTGAACAGAGCTAGCAGATTTAGCTTTGGCTAGCTACACCTGTTGCAGAGTGTCAGGAGAACACTGGGGTTCATTTGGCTTCAGTCTGCGCTGTGGAGCAGAGAGTAGCTCTGGCTGAGGTGACCTAACAGTGGGATTAGTGTTAAGTTAAACAGACAGCATGCGTGGGAAATAAAGAAACCCACCAGTGCAGAGGCCTGGGTTCAGTCCCTGGCTGCAGTACAGGGAGCTCTGTTTAACATGTTTCCCCATATGACAAATTTATCTTCCAGAAAATCAAACTGGATAAGGCATCACGTCTGCACAATGTCTGACATGCTGGATTCGCATCATGTATCCGGTGCAGCAGCAACGTCAGATAAGGTGGAGACCAGCCGCTGCAAAATAATAATGGCAGGTTCCCAGTGGCATCTGGAGGAAAAGCCTGGCAGACATGATGTCTGCTTCGCCACTATCAGCCTCATCTGACAAAAAATAATCCCTTTACTAATAAAGAGAGAAGGAAAAAAAAGCTGAGGCACATACTGGAAATTAAAGTGTTGGTGATGTATTCATTTAGTATTAACTAAAACAAAGAAACATAAAGAAACATGTTTTAGAATTTGGGACATTTGGTGTTAAAGGAGCATACTGGTGATTTTCAGTTCATTCCAGTATGTTCGAACATTCAACACTTTTCCTGATCTTAACAAAACTTGTTTATGCACTCATGGCGTGAGAAATTTGTTATTAGAAGTAATTCTCATCAAAATAAAACTGTAACCACAAGATTTGCTACTCATATTTGTTATATAACAATATAAGTATATAACAATATAAGTAGTTGCCAGTTAAATCTCTCTGAATGCAACAAACTGGTTTCATTTCTTGAAGAAAACGTCACCATTATAGAATTTACGCTTTTGGCAGTTTAAATAACGCTGAGAACTAATAACACAAAGAGCTGATACTGACACACTGTGTGATACACTACATTATCAGCTAATTTTATATGTACACACATCTGTAGCCCAGGTCTGTTTAAGTCACAAAGATTGAAAGGTATAATAATATAACAATATTATATTAATGATATAATATGGCATGACACATGTGGTGTGAAAATACTAGTCAAGGACATTTCTAAGGTTAACAAGAGCAACAGAAATAACTTTTGGTGGGATAACAGATTTCTTTTCTTAAAGGTTTATGGCAAAGCTTAGACATAAATCTTTATTAGGCTAATCCAATGTAATTATAAAACTGTATAACTTCTGATGTAAAGGTAAAATCCAAGCATTTTGCTGTGGTAACATTTAAATGGTGGAGGTTAGACTGATGAGGCTGTTTGTAATCCACTGTGGGAAAAATAATCCCTCAGTGGATCCAGTTCCTGGAAGCAAATCACACGTTGCTGCTGCTATTAAAACACAACCTACAACAAACAGCAACCTAAACAACCAAACTAAACATGATAAGCTCGTATTTCATGCCTGGTTACCAGAATAACATATGAAAGGTCTAGTTTAACGTTTAAGGACCATACCGGTGATTTTCGCATGTCTAAGCCCAATAAAAACTACCTGCATATACATAGGTTACTGACAGCTATTTCCTGCTGGAAGGTTCTTCAACAACAACTTAAAAATGCCACTCAGGAGTTCAGAAGTCAGATTCTATCAGCCAGGCAGCACTAACATATTGTATGCAGAAAAAAAATTTTTTAAGAAAGCCAACGAACTAGTAATTATTAATAGGCTGCTAATAATACTATAAATGAACTATTCATACCTCAGCCAGCGTTTGCTGCAACACAACGGCGAGCGCCTCAAATCTGCAGTTACTGGCAGCCAGTTGTTCCCTGAGCTGCTGGGCCCGGTAATCCTCTGCTGGTACCAGGCCTGGGGACCCATTGCTCAGGTTTGGTTGGGACGCTTGCTGGTGAAGGTGCTGCTGGCGTGAGCCAACCTTGGATTTCTTCTGGTCCACTGTAAAAAGACATGTGGTTGAACATTGTGACCACATTGATCATCATCACGCCCCCCTCCATAAGCACAGACTTTGGTGTGACAGCAGTGCCATCCGCTCCTGACGCTCCTGCCGGAGGTCACATACAGCAGCTTTGAAGGTTCCGCTGCCCAGAATCATGCTGTCCAATCAGCATGCAGCTGCTCCTCCAGCAGCCAAACATAAAAAATGGATCCACTGAAAGCAATTACTTCTCCACATCCTCATTCAATCTGTTGTTCTGCAAACACTTGGTAACCAAGCACCGCTTATTTTAGCAGGGCTTTGCTACTGTAGTTTAGATTTACATGAGCTTTATAAATATGACACCCCCCATATAATAACTCCCATCACCCCTGCTAATGAGGAGACTGTCAACTCTGATGAGTCCTGACCAGGTCTCTCTCTTAAGAAAAGAGATTTTAATCATTATTTCCAGTTTTTCAGCATCTTCATACTTTCACTTAAAAATATCATTCTACTTTTAAAATATTCTTCAGACCTTCCACTTTTTCAGTGGATTCCGATTGTTTCTAACTTTCATACTTTCTGGGAAAATTAAAGGGAAATTTCAGTGGTTTTCATTCTTTTCAAATTTTCCAATATTTGAAACCAAACTACTTCCACATGCTTCTGGATAGGAATTTCAAACCAACTTCATATTGTTCTCCTTGATGTGTACTTTTAGGGGTGTCATCAGAATATTCATATCTTTCATACTTCTCAAAATATTCAACCTCATTTCAGCACGTTTTCAACTTCAATTTCAAATTTCCCCATTAAACTGAATGCAGAAGATTCACATCTATTTCAGCTCACTTATCACTTGTTATACTGTTTTACTACTATTCAAACTTCTTCATCTTTTCAAACAACTTTCAATCACTTTCAAGCAGGTTTCAATCGGTTTCAAGCAATCGCTTCAAGCAGCGGGTTCAGTGTGCAATCACCCTGCAGTTTCTTCAGAAACTGCACCTTCTAGTTATCTATATATCTGTATTATATGTATATGCATGCATGCGCGCGCGCACACACACATACACACACACACACGCAGTATTAAAAAAAACTACAATAAATTATAAAAAAATTGGCAACTTTCTACTTGATGCTATAAGATTCTAGAAAATAAACGAAAGTCCCCAAAAATCAGCAAGTCAATCAAAAGTGACTTTAGACTCTAGAGGGTTAAATAAAAAATAATAAATAAAATGAAGAAAATAGGAAGTCAGGACAGAGGAGTAAAAGCGTGGGGCTTAGTGTGGACACTGCTGTGGAGGAAAAGGACTTACTGAGATATTACACCTGTGGAAATCATGTTTCTGTCGCAGCACATGTAGTCTGTAACGTTACATAACCTGGCAGTGACAGCAGCTTGACACATATCAGGAATACCAGCGTTAATGAGTGGAACAGCACCAGTAGCCTGTGGAAATACTCATTACAAGAGGCCCCACTAATAACACGGTGTGAGCGTAAACTCCCTGAAGCTGTTACATGAAGATCCCGCTGCAGCATAAGAAAGATTTTATACCCCAGAACATCATCAGATCCAAGAATAACACAACAAACAGCATGTAACTGTAGGAAACAAACATCTTTCTGAGCTGCATTCACTGAGATGAACTTCAATTAAACAATACACCATTTCTGTTTGCATTAAAGAGAAGGTATTGAATTTAAAGGAACAAACCAGCAATTTTGCATGTTTGAGCCCAATAAATATACGTTACTGTCAAACACTTTTCTGTGAAAGAACAGAGTAATCTGCCCATTCAAGCCATATCCATCATATCTAAATCAATACATATCGTATTCTTGTCATAGGCTTTAGCCGTACTTTGCAGCTCTGTAGCTGGATGTGCAGTTCCTCTCAAGGCCAGTTTCTCAGTGTTGCGCTGCCAAAATAAACTGTTGAATGTAACTCGAGGGTACCGCCTTTTATACAAATAAATTATTAAAATTGTTACTGGAAGGTTCAGTACCAGGGACACAATTTACTTTGCTATTCAGAAGGAAAACTTTGCTGCTTCTGCTCTTTGATGAACATTCTACTCGTTACTTATATGGTTGCAAGCCTGGACCGCTGCTGTACAGACTAAAATATGACACAGATCATTTAAGACCAGAAAATTATGATGAAATTTATCTTGTTATCAGATACTAACTGTACATTTTGGTACATAGCAATGGTTCAAACAGTTTGGCTGTGCTGCTCAGCTCTCAGTCATTTTGATGACGCTGCACTTCACTAAACCATCTAAGGATTTCTTTGTACTAGGCCGCCCTCTGCTGGTCGTGTAAAGCAAAAACAAACCATCTCTGCTCATATCACAGCTCATCTCATATTCTATAATACAATATATTCACATTATTATAGCACAGCATGCACCAAAACCTTCATGTCTGCAGAATAAAATGCCCTGTAAGAGTTATTATTCAACATTCAGCTACAACAGAGTGCTAAACGGTTCATAGCACATTCAAGAAATATTAAATATGTGTTTGGGATGGTACACCAAATATGGAAATGTAAGAATTGACAAAAGGAATTTTCATACCATGTTTTCATAACTGCCAAGCCTGAAGAGACCTTATGCAACAGATTTCTACTGAATTTTAAAGATTCATGCTTCAGTTTGTTAAATAATTCAAAATGGTCCTGACGGGAACCTGAACACTGAACCTGCTGTTTTAACTCTCATATCCACACACATCAGTAAGAGCAAATATTAACATACATATATTCTTGGAGTTTGCGATGTACTTTCTATGTAATCCCTGGTTTTATTCTCAAAATGTTTTTCCAGTAATGTGTTTTTTTTTAATTCTACAATTTATTTTGAGACAAATCTGCAAGTCAGTGGGTTTACATAAGCATTCCAGACTGCCACTGCTTTCAGTTCATTCCAGTGCGCTTTGAAAATCAACTTGTAGAGACTTGAAATGTGCTTGCGATAACAAATCCATCACAGAAAACCATGTGCCATTATTATTTTTTTTTTGTAGAAGTTACTTAATTTAACCGTTTCAACACGAAAGAAAATACATTTCTCTGCCAGGGAATGTAGTCACAGCTTTACCGAGGAAAATAACACAACCGTGCCTTCTACAACCATCAAGGTGTGTGCATCACCTGAACATTTGATTTGGAAAGATTAGGAGATCTGGCAAAATAACACAAAGTAAAATACGCCCTTATGTTTTGGAAAATGGTTGGCAGTAACAACGTGTATTTATTGGGTTCAAACATGCAAAAGTACCTGTATGGTCCTTTAATACAGAGCTGATGACATCCAGTTTGTTACTCACGAGATGCTGGTAGTTTACTGGCTGAACTGGTACATTCAAACATCGACTCCACAGCTGACTGTGGAAGGAGATATCACAGCGTAGCACAAAGCATGATGGGAGATGAGACTTGTCACAATCAGGCTCTTGTTATAATGGCTGATTGATACAATAAACAATAATTCTCAGTGTAACAATGTCACTGGAAAATTCAGCCTGGAGGGTCTTGGTTGTATTTACTGTCACACAGTAAAACTAGGTTATACTTTGAGTACTGCATTGTTATCTATTATTCTGTGTTTCATGAATGCAAGAGGAATACTTTCAATAATTCAGAAGCCACCGGCAAATATTCCCACCAGACTTTTCAAGGCTCAGCCTAGAGACCTAGAACTAAAATAACCTGGATGCATCTCAGGCTGAAACAGGAGTACTGGGTGTCGCAGCGAGCAAGACAACACAGTTTTCCACAAACAAGCATCCAAACTAATGCTAATTATTATTAAAATATCAATATGACTTTTGCAGCAAGTAAAACTGTGGAGCCAGTCGCGCTCCAGTTTGTGTATGGATGTACTTACTCTATTTATTGTATTTTCTTATAGTGTATATTCTTACAATGTACTATGGACCTTTCTTTAAGTCCTTAATAAAGTCTCTACCTCTCTATATATCTAAAACCCAATTCTGATTTTGAATGATTCTGAATTCAAGACAAAGACCCCTGAGGAATATTTTAGGATAAGTGTCAGGTCACAGATCTTGGTGACCAAGGTAGGTAAAATGAAAGATGAACCTCTGCTTTGCCGACTAGTAAATAACCGTGCTAAAAATAGATTTAAGAAACAGCTAACAGCTCTGCATGAGAGGTAAACAGCAGAGGCTTAAATATTAAAGTTCAGAGGCAGACTGCTAAAGGAAAATAAGCAGAAATATGAAAAACTGAAATGAGTGACAGACCTGCATGGAAAACCACCGTGTTCTTCCTGCATCCTGACAGTAGCTGCAGGTTTCGGATTAAACCTTTGGCTGTCAGACGCACGTGGAGGTTGGACAGAGAGAGCTTCGGAGACCATAACATCTCTCAAAAAAAAAAAAAAAAAAAAAAGCCACGAATATATGAACAGCAATTACTCAAAAACAAAGCCAATATCCAAAATTAGAATGCTTGATGCTCGCTATGAACAACATCCCCGTGTGCTCCTCACACCTCAGAGGACAGCAGCACTAAGAAGAAGAAGAAAATAAAGAGATCAATAAAAAAAAACAGTTATAGCACTGAGACAGGCATGAAAAAAGTAAAGGCCTCTTGTTCAGCATGGCAGGTTAAACCTCAAATCCAGCTGGAAACGCAAGCAGGTACATGATGGGTTAAAATTCTGGCTGGTAGTTTGTAGAACAGCCTGACAGATGTCAGAGACAGGAAAAAGAATCCTTAATCCTCTCGGTGGACCCAGCCAATCAGCAAACACGGCGGCGCTGTAGCAAAGCCAGGATGCTCAGAGGAGAGTGGAGGAGGCGGGGCAGGTAGAGACAGGAGTGGGAGGAGCCCCCCCCGTTTCCTTTCATTTACTCTGTCATTTACTCTGTTCCATCTCTCCCTCCATGTCACCAGCGGAGAAAAGGCGAGACATTATGGATTGTTCATAGCAAGATTATTTATAGCACTTTAATGATGCTGCCATACTCGCTCTACTCTATCAGTCAACCAGATTTTATTTGTATAGCACTTTTCCTGAAAAAACTGTAACTCAAAGTGCTTTCCAATAACAATGATTGACACAAAGAGGTCACTTAAAAAAAAAAAAAAAACNAAAAAAAAAAAAAAACTGCAGGTGAAAAAGACCACGGAGACGACCAAGACCAAGCCAAGTAAAATAAAATAAATACGTTACACTACTGCCAATCATTTTCCAAAGCATACTATTCCCCGATATGGTTTAACAATTTGAAAACAACCCGAAATCAATTTAATTGTAATAATTTCTGGGAAATTGAAGTACTTTTTTTTGGACGTAAGTCATGTACCGTGAAAAGTAACTTCAGGTGAACACAGGAAATCAATAAATTAATCATTCAGATCTGAAGTTTTAGGAGCAAAACTTAAGAGAGAAACTTCTTACCGGCTCCACCTGAGGTTGGATGAGCCGGTCTGGGAGAAGGCGTTCGGTCCAGATGACTGAGTACAGAATGTGCAGAGCTTTGACTGGTGGAAGCGCTGGACTTGCATGTCGTGTTCAAAGCTGTTACAACCAAAAAGTTCATCTGAAGTAAATCTGACATCTAACAACAAATACTGAACCACAGAAAACTGAAATTACAACCAATTAAAGGGATTCTGTCCGACTGTTGAAACGTGTTGAAATTATTAAACGGAATCTTAAAACATACACATTCTGCTTGGCATACACTTAAAACGATTTCTTTTTAGAAATAAAATTTTACAATCTTTATTTCTTATTTTACTCTTCCTCTTTATCTGCTTTTTGGTATATTTTTATTCATGTCTTATATGTTTATTATTTTACTAAGTGCTTTTTCTTTTACCTTATTTATTTTATTCATCTATTTATTCATTTTATACTTATCTACCTCATTACTTTACTTGTCCATTTTATTTTCTTACCGAAAAATAATTATTTTTATCCTTATATTATTATTATTATTATTATTATTATCATCATTACATGCTTATATAGATATTATATTATATCTTTATATTTATTTTATCTCTATTTTTCATGTCTTTATTCACTATATGCAATTTTTTTTATTGCTTGTCGTGTTATTATATATTTTATTTTTTAAGCTATTTTATCTTATTTCATCCTGACCTCTTTATGTACATGGATTGTCTCAATGGTCTTTTTTTTAACTCATCCCTTTTCTTTGTGTCAGTGCTTTCAGAGTTGATATATTGTACAAATAAAATTTGACTGATTGGTTTGATTTAATTGGACTGAATTAAACATTACTTTTAATCCTTTCAACAACAGTAGCAAATAACAATGCCACAGATTGTATTTGTGTATTCTGGGAGGCTTTAATCACTTGGTTAGGTTTCAGAGGGTCACTTCCTTATCATCATGTGACAATTTGTTAAAAAATCCACAATCAGTGTGGTCACAATTTTATTTACTCTACACATGAGATTACAGTGAGGAAGACATAATGAAATGGTTATTCTAATTTGATTGCAATTAGTCTTAATAATTCAAGCAAATGTCATGTAATGAAAGGCACCTTTGTTCAGGAAAATAAGATACAGAAAAATCGTGCCTTAATTATAGAAATGCTGTATATGTCTGTGTGTGTCGGTAATCTCACTTGGTTGAGTGTTCCTCCTCAGGGGTGTGATGAGTTTTGCCTTCAGTTGAGCAGTTTTCAGTCGAGTTTCTCTGTGTGCAGCAACTCCAGGAGCTGCTGGACACAATAAAGGTTATAATTAATGCTTAAATTCTGACAAACTAATCAGCTCAACACAGCTTTATGGAAAAAATTATGTCATTGCTAGAGAATATAGTCCAAAGAGAAGCGGCTTTTAACAGGAAATTAAAACAACTGTGCCTTCCTCATTTGGACATACGTGTTAGTTGGTGAAACACTGAATTTTAAGGTGGGTGTACCACCTGAACATTTTATTTTTAAAAGACTCGGAGGTTAGGCAAAATATCACGAAAATTAAAATACAGTTTTCTGTTTTGAAAAACGGTTGGCAGTAATGTAATGTGAATGCGGGTCATGCAAAATTACCAGTATGCTCCTTTAAATAGCAAGCACGATGTAAGCTACAAGGTAATATTTAAATGTGTATAAATACAAATCCAGCAAGACACCATATAAAAATAATATTAAAACACTAAGAATGATAAATAAGATAATGTTTGCTGAACCAAAGACACCAAAAGCTTTTCACATGAATCACTTGACCGTGGAAAACAAATTCAGATTCAACTTCCTGCCTCACTCACGTCTCCAGACATGTTTTCTATCTTTGCCATTAAAAGCAGCTAACAAAAGGATGATACAAAAGCGATAGGATCCGATGAGCAGGCATGTCAGGAGGGTCAGATCACAGTTCCAGCTGCTTTGTGCCGGTAAAGAGGAGTTGGAGAAAACATAAAATGGAAAATCAGTCCAAGTGCAGCTTCGGAGTCCCGTGTAACCAGCCATCGTTTGAGATATAAAAAAAAAAGGAAAATGAGCTTGCTTCTTTTATCCACCTCAGGACACAACAGTTGCAGCACGTGTGTCTGCTCTGGAACTCATCTGGGCAACCCTTTAAGTGAACTAGAGTGGAAAAGAACCCGTCGCCTTGGCAACCACACAAGGGGGTCCCCAGTCTGGAACAGATCCCCTCAGCCAATCACAGACCTGTATTCTGCTGAAGATACTAGGAGGGAAAAGGCTCACTGTCCAACAGCGTTCCTTCCCTTCAAATAAATACACCAGTCAGGAAAACATCATTACAAAGCAAAGAGAATGAGATTCAACTGCCAACCCATATCTACCCATGACTACAGCTCATTTACCAAAAACTTCAGTTTGTTATGTGACAGAAGGCTGCAAGTCTGTATTTTTATTTTTGGGTGCTGGGGAGACTCTTCTGTCTACATTTGGATCACAGGTTGTACCATTATAATAAGAAATCTGGCCACAATGGTTTAAAAATGACAAGCTCCTGTATCTTGGCAGATGTGACGGCATTAAATCTAAGGAAGACATTTGCCCAGGGGAAGATTTACATCCCATCACAGCCCAGCCCCCTGAAGTGGGTCATCACAGACTACCCCACCCCCCTACACCTCCAGAAAACCAATGAAAACTGGTGAGGAAAACAGCACACAGGACTCTAAAAACAAACCCTGCACATAATATTTTTATATTTTGATGTATTTGCTTGTAGGCACTGAAAGTATGTTTTTCTAAAAAAAAAAAAAAAACATGTTAATCTTGCTAAGCTCACCTTGTGTGCTCCCCATGCCCTCAAGGCTAATGGATGGCCTCTGGGTCCTGCGTGGTATTCTGGATGTAGGAGTAGAGGGCGGGCGCAGAGGAGGGGGGCAACAGGGGGTCTGAGGGGGTCTGGATCCATTCACCTGAGGTTTAATCTTCCCTTTGACTGAGGGAGTTTTAAGGGATGGCTCCTCTTTTCTCTGTGCCCTCTGACTGGCTGAGATGAAATGAAGCACAAATAATCATAGACCAGTAATATTAACATGTTTTTTAAGGTCAAGTGCACAGACTGTCCTCATTGTTCTTTCAGTTCAAGTCCTGGCAGTAAAATAATGTCCACAGAGCTACCAGACAGGGTTTTATTATGGCAAAATGGAAACAACTTCAGGATATTTAAACGTTCTGCATAGAAAATAAAGGAAATACTTGAAAAATATGGCTGAAAAAAGTTATCTGAACCTTATTTTATGAACCTTTTTTTCTTATGTATAATACACAAATCATCCAAAACTTACCTATCTTGCTCACTACAGCAAACATGTCAAACTTTATCAAGCTAAAACAAAAAAAAGTTAAGGTTTTTAATAAAATATATCCATGTGGAATGTCCCTTTACCCAGAGCAAGAGATAGTTTCGAGCTTTTTCCCCTGTTCTTAGTGCTTGTTTTAAACATTGCGTTCGCACTTTAACAGTAGTGAGCTCAAAAGCCTCCCTTTCCTTCCCCTGATTTTTCCGTTAGCACAGCTGGCTTCCCATCAGAGGAAGAGTGCCCTCCTCCTTCACCAGAAAAAGGTGCAGCAGGCACAGGAAGTGACTGTTCATCTCTTGGAACCCTGGGTGACATCAATCCTACACTATTCCTGAGCTCATCAGAAGGAAGACGGTAGCTATATTAAAGAAACCGTCAAGGATGCCATCTAATGGGGAGACTGCATTACTGCAACCTTTTAATTTGTTTACAACTGCATGTCCTGCTTGAACACATTTATCATGCGAATACAATTTTAACTGTTGTTATGTAATATCAGTTATTTGTATGTGCCATTCTGGTTGGATTACAAAATAGTGGATAAGTCAAAAATGCACTTTTTTTTTTTTTTTTTTTTNTTTTTTTTTTTTTTTTTTTAATACTGTGCTTTTGTTTCTAAGCAGAGTTAAACAGACTCATTACACAATTCTCTTTATAAAAAAAGAGGAGGGAGTTAAAGGACCATACTGGTGATTTTGCATGTTTAAGTCCAATAAATACTACTCACATACATGTTACATTACTGATAACCATCAAAACATAAAATCATTAGTTTTCCTGCTAGCCAAATCCTATAATCTTTCAATATCAACTGATGATACACACTTTAAAATTCAGTGTTTTGCTTGTTAACATGTACATCTGAATGTATCCTGTCCTGAGACTATATTCCCTGGTGGAGACGTACATTTCCTTCCATGCAGCTCTGTTATGAACACTTTAACAAAGTCACTTTGACAAAATATTTAACAGACATCATTGTATTTGCTGTGATAGATTACTTCTCTAAAGCACATTTCAAGACTTGACGAGTTGATTTTAAAAGCATACTGGAGGAAACTTAAATAAATGGCCATCTGGAAAGTAGGAAAACAATTTTATTTTTTATTTACCACTCTGGTAGTATGTTTTGGGAAATGACTGTCAGTAATGTAACGTGTTTGCGGGCTGTATATATTGAGCTCAGACATGCAAAACCACCAGCATGGTCCTCTGAAACATTAGCTCTCTGCTCATCCAAATGCATGTTATGCAAGTTATTATGATGTATTGATTTTAGACTTTATATACTGACACTGACAGATTTTTACTTAAGAACAACTTTAAAATCTGGCTAAGCACCGTGTGTGTGTAACTTTGTGCTGCCTTCTCTTACCTGTCCTCCTCGGCTGCTGGGGTTGAGGTGTGCCTGTGGTTTTGGAGGAGCTGCATTCATCCCTCCCCGAGCCTCCCTGCCTCGGCCTGGCTGACAGAGATGCTGGTCTGGAAGTGGCAGCCAGAGGTTGGGATGGTGTTGTTCCTTTTGCACTTTTAGGGGAAGTTCGTTCTCTAAAGCTCCTCTGACGCTCATCACATGTGGCTCCTGCTGGCTTGGAGGATTCGTCCTGCATCAGGAACAACACAAAACGCACATTTCATAGCAGAAAGAGCTAACACGTCAGAGAGGTTGATGGACACAAATATACTGCTCTTAAAAAAACAAACCAAAATCAGATATTTTCATAAATCAAATGTGCGTCATACAAATGTGTGGCTTGTCTACTCACCACCAGGCTGATCTTCCTAACTCCTCTGATGGAGTTTTCAGCAACTTCCTTTGTGACTTCAGTGAGTCTAGCCTGTTTATTCTGCTCAGAGCAGTGCAGGCTCCCTGCTTTGGTGAGGCCCAGGTGGTTGTCAGCATCTTTTATCTTGCGAAAAGTAAAACTAGTTGAGCAGCTAGCAGGGTTTCTCTGCTTAGGTGGCACAGATGGACTCTCCGATGAGCAACTGACCCGTATCCTAAAGACAGGAGGTTTGTCCCGACTCAAAGCACAGCCTGACCCAGCCGCGACTTTGTTTGATGCATTTTTCTTCGGAGTTTGTTTGGGATCTGTTTGGCTGCTTCTCTCAGGGGTTTTGTTTGAGGGAGAGAAGCAGAAGGTCTGGTGTGCTGAAGCTGCAGCTGCTTGGCTCGAGCCTGTCTGCTCTGTTTTGGACCTGTTGTTCCTGCACTGGGCTGATGAAGCGCGATGACTTGGAGAAGGAAGCTTGTCAGGCAGGGAAGCTTGTCTTTTGCATTCTCCATTTCCAGGATTTGGAGACTCAGAAGCAGCAGTGAAATCATGCTGAGATGATTGAATTAATGTTGCACCCAAGCAAGCAGCTCCCGTATACCCTCCCCTCCGAGCATCACTGACCATTTTTGCAGCAGTAGAAGCATCATTATTGCTATTCGTCACCTTGCTGTGACCCATATTCGTAGGTGTTTTTCTGTGTGCCTGAGTGTGTTTACTGTGCATGTTAATTTGTGACAATCTGTGTTGGGAAGCCGATCCTGACGTTGATAACTGATGTGCAGATCTAGTCAAGACTTTGCATTTTACGTCACTAAAGTCTGACCTAGGAAACTTCTTAATTTCCTTTTTCTTGACTGTGCTGGCTGAAGGAGTCGGTCCTGCAGCCAAACGTTGCTTTGTAGAGAGAGAGTTTTGCTGCTGCTGTTTAGCAGAGTTCAGTGCTGGGCTGCTTGTGTTCTCGGTGAAGGGAGACTGTGAAAAGGATGGTGGGCGGAGCATGTGGTTGCTCATGATTTGCACAGGGGTGGAGGTACGAACATCCTTTACAGCATCTTGCATGTCAGATGCAGCATACACAAAGGTCGCGCCTTGTTCTGGTGTAAACAGGCCACAGAAATGAGGCGACGGCACCGCTTCAGCACTGCTGTTTGACTCTAACTGAGCTCCTCTTTCACAATCAGCTTCACACACAAAGGTCCTCAAAAGAGCCCCTTCATTCTCCTTTGGCAAAGCAACAAAAGAGTTGGATGCTACCATGTCATTTTCTTCAGCAGAGAGCTGCCAGTCTTCTGCCTGGGTGAAGGTCTGGCTGAGGAATGGAGGGTCTGTCTTCTCTCTAAGTCTCTCAGTGGATTTCTGCTCCTGAAGCCCCGCAAAGACATCAGAGAGAGCAGTAGACAGCAGGATTCCTTCAGGAGGAAAGGATGGATGGCCCATGGCTGGACAGATGGATGAGTCCTCCAAGGACGAGAATACTGGAAGTGGCTGATCCTCCAAACAAAAGCTACTGCTCCTTATTATTTCCCTGGAGCTCAGTGAGCAGCAGTCATTCTCAGTGGAGTCTGTGTGAGACGTCTCGCTAGAATGAGTGTGGCGAACCCTTCCAGCAGAGTCTGGAGACGTTACTGGACCACTACCTCCAGCCTCTGCATGACGACTGATACTCTGACATGTCTCCAATTCCATCTTTTGGTTCCTCATCACCGTACTTAAGTTTTCACTCCAGAAATTCACACTGCCATTACTGGCTGCAGCAGCAACACTTTGGTGCAGGTGAATGTTTACATCATGAGACACGTCGTCTTTTGCTGAAGTCGTGTTGTTGGACTTATCCATCAGAAAAGCTTTGCTGGAGGAGGAATCCAGTATGTCGGTGTAAGGGGGACTGCACACGCTTCTGGAGGAATCGGATGAAGAGTTGTTATGATTCTCAGAGGAGCGAGCCGGCTGCAGGTCTCTGCAGGGCAAAGAATCTTTCGTCTCAACGTGGTCCTCAAGAGACATGTTAAATGTCTCAAAGGACATTTTAGAGTTGTTAGTGAAATTTATGTCCACTTGTCTTTATGTTTTCACAAAAACCTTGCACTTTATTAAGACCGTAATCCCTACAGTTTTCTGATCAGGCATGAATATCTGTGAAGAGGAAGACAAAGGTAGATTTTATATCAGCATATGAAGAACAGCACAGACATCCCAAACTGAGAAATAATGGCTTACGATCTAAGAGTTTCAAACGTCTTCAAATAAATAAAACATAGCTTAAACAATAGCAGGCACAAATATAGAATGTAATTCAAGGAAAAATTGGTATTGTTCTGCTCCAACATGTTTTTTTTTTTTTTTTTTTTTTTAAATTATAAATTATTGTATAGTAACTTTCAGGTTCATAGTTATTATATAACACTCTTTGCCAATAGCTTGCAGTTCCCTTTTAATTTTTAAAGGCATTGGGGGTCTCAAATTCTGTTTCGGGCCCAACAAAAGCTTGAGCTTTGGCTCTGGTAAGGTTATTAGTCTACTAAGTGACCACTGTAACAGGAGCTGCTGACTCGACAAATTATTGATGAATCAGTTCAATGAAAAATTCAAAAGTCATGAAGATCATGACTGAGTTTGGTTATGCAGCACTGCAGCACTGCCTGAGTTACTTCCTGTTTATGCTGAGAAGTACAAGATATACATGATTCCAGGATAAAATTACTAGAGTAGAAAATACTACTACTGAAAATTACTACTGTCCCTGTTTTATCAAGGCATCACAAAAGCCTGTTTGATGGTGTTAAAGGAGCATCCCGGTAATTTTGCAAGTTTGATTATAATACATACATACAAACCACATACATGTTACATTACTGCCAACTATTTTCCAAAACATAATACTGGTGCAGTATATTTTAGAAATGTTTTTCCTACCTTCCAGACTGCCATTGGTTTTAGGTCATGTCAATACACTATAAAAATCAACTTGTAGAGACTTGAAACATGGGAGGCACATGTAAAACCACCAGTGTGGTCCTTTAAGGTATAAACAGAACTCTACCTCTAAAGTGATGTAACTAAATATGATCATCTCCATGTAAGAAGTCAAAGATGTGTGATTGCAGCAGAGTCAACAGCCTGAACTCTGCATTTTGGGCTGTAAATTGAACAAGGCCGTAATTATGTATTATTATTATTATAATGAGTGAATTCTCTCATAATCCAAAACTCCGTCAATATGCTGATCATGGTAATCACCAACCGATGATAATCATCCAAACTCTACAAACACCTTACTGGCATGTTGACCGCATTATGATAATCAAGTGAATATATTCAAGTGTCAATCGAATTGTTATCGTTTGCACTTTAAACTCCATATGGTGCCATGCCGACAGCCAAGAAAAGAAGAAAAAAAAAGAATTTTTGCGTAAAAAGGAATGACGGTCTTCATTTTAAATATTTTCTGAGAGCTTTGGGAATTTTTAGATTTAATATTTAATTCTTCAAATAACGCCTTGTTTCTGACACTATAATAGGATATCTTAGGAACTGTTTCCAACAATATGGAAAAGAGACCAATCGTTCAAATCTAGATGAATGATATGTTTAACGACACGCCTCAGTCTGAACATTATCAGATTCAAATAAAACATGTAGACAAACTGCATGTTGAACTTTGGCAAGAACCACAAAGCCACTGCAGTATCTTTTCAGCCACAGCAACGCCTGAATGCAGCGGTTTCAGTACTCAGAAATCTCACGGAGCAGCGTGTTATTTAAAGGACCATATCAGCCATTTAGATGTTTGAGCCTAATATATTCAATCTTCATACATGTAACGTTCTAACAATCATTTCCCAAAGCATACTACGGGAATGGTGAATTAAAAATGTTTTTCCTACCTTCCAGACCTCCATTGGTTTCAGTTCATTCTGCTATTAAAATCAACTTGTTGATACTTGAAATGTTCTTGGGATAGGTAATCCATCATCACCAACAAGACGTGTATTCAGGTTTTTTTAGAAGTTACATAATTTTAGCGTTTAAGCGCAATAAAAAAAGCACGGAGTGATCTGAAAATGTGTGCCAGAATGAACTGAAACCAGTGGCGGTCTGGAAGGTAGGAAAAACATTTTTAATTCACTGTTCCAGTAGTATGCTTTGGGAAATGATTGTCAGAATGTTACGTGTATGAAAATTGAATATATTAGGCTCAAACATGCAAAATGGCTGGTATGGTCCTTTAATTACACCTGACACAAACCATGACTTCACTATGTTTACAGCAAAATAAAACCATGAGCTCTGAGCTCCACAACACACAGAGCACTGGAAAGATCAAGAAATAAAATGGAAACAAAGGTCAAACAACCAGTTATCTTTTAGTAAACTTTAATTTTCAAATACCTGCACATTTCCTCTGCTTTCAGCTCATCAGTGAGAAAACGCTGCTGCTGATTCAGCCAGAGATCACCACACTCACTTTAACCTCTGAGAAAATCCATTTACAGCTTTCCCTCCGCAGCCGTAAACTCAGCCAACAGGACAGGCAGCTTCACCACCACCACCACTCCACCCTGCTGTTCAGAGTCAACCGTGCAGCAGTAACATTAGAGCCTGAATGAGCGTCGCCTCTGCAGGCATCAGACTCTGTTTTTATGTCCCCTCACTGACAGACCGCTGCAGAACTGCTCTAGAAGTCAATTAGCAGCATCTCCATCCAGTTTTCTCATCAGCTTCATCACAGGCGGCTCACGGGTGGAGGCATCGCTCCACGTCCAGCTCAGGCTCTCTAATGTTCCACTCCCAAGTTTACAGGAGGGAGCAAGCCAGAAGAAAGCAGCGTGTTACCTTATCCATGCCGAGCCCAGTGCAGGGGGAGGGGCCACGGCCCGACCGGCCCAGTTGGCATTCACTGTTGCTAAGCAGCCAGAGTTCTCTTTTATTAGGGAATGGATCAGGCAGCATTTTTGGTGAGGCATAATTGAAAAGAGGAGCAGAATGACAAGAGGCCTGAGTGTGCAGGAAAACGGTGTACTGTGACAGAAAACGGTGGAGACAAGCAGAATCCACAGACACTCGCTTCAGGATGGTAAGACTCTTACAATGTTGGCACAACCATTATAAGTTTTCTGAGTTTTCACTGACAGTCTGATGACGGAGCCTTGTGTTGAACATAAACAGCTTGACAGTTGATTCTGACACCACAGCAATGAAGTGACACCAAAGTCTAAGACCAACGCTATTTCTGCTTAATCTATACTCGGCCTGATCCTGGGAACTGCAGCCTGATCTTTACTGCTGACGAGATGTAAACTGACAGAGAAGGCTGTTTATTTCCTACGAGTATGACAATATTTACTTGTCTTGATTAAATAATATATGCTCTATATTTTGTGATTTAAGAGCCGAGTAATTTTTACATTTCCACATTGATCTTAATGAAATGGTCACAGGACCAAAGCCTCCAAAATCCAACACTAGAAGAATCAGTCTTAATTCCTATGAAAGTGAAAAATCATACTAGATTCCTACATTTAAATCCCAAATTTCACCACACAATTGGCTTTCTGTTGAAGTGACCTACAGTTTAATGTGGCCTCAACTTTGAGCCTGACAGCCAGTAAATGTCAAACAGTCTTTGCTGCCATACTTGGCTAAAAGGTCTAACCATTCTTCTGTCTTTCCAAATAAAGCCAAATTATTTTCTCACTACTCCAGATTTCTAATCAAAATCAAAAGTAAAAACTGTCCTGTGGGATCTTATCAAATTAGTTCTGCTCATCTTTATGTCGCTGCCTTTTTTAAAAATATGATGTATTAAAAACAAGCTGACAGCAGACTTTACAATAATGTGTCTATTTATTTCTAACCCCTGCAGGCATGATGTAAAAGCCGACGGCAGCCTGGCTAGGCTCTGCGTGGCTGAGTGGAGATGACGGTGTTACACAGCTCACAGTTACGAGCTGCAGCCACCAAAAGCCCAAAGCCCCGTCTCAAGCTGGCCCTATGACAGCAGGGCAGCGGGTCACGATGGGGGGATTCCAGACAGCATACCAGAGGGACAAGGCTGTCCTCTGTAAAGTGCAGGAGAACAAAACAGTAACAGTGTGGCTGCTCAGATGAATAACACGACGCTGTCAGTCAGAACATTAGACAATCTGCACTTCCTGCTACCAGATGGAAAAGATTAAACGGTCGGCTTGTGCCATCTAGTGAAAAAAAGACACATTTCACGTGTCAGCAGCTGCATCCTGGGTGTCTCTCCTTGATAAATCTAGCACAAGTCCTTGAGTCTAAATTATTAATATGCACACACATCACTACGGCATCTAGAGGGCTGATACTTAATGAACAACATTGTGAATTGGAAATAAACTAACATACACCTTACAACATAGTGTGAACTATATACATATATATATACGTATATGTATATATACATATACGTATATGTATATATATACATATACATATATGTATATATATATACATATACATATATGTATATATATATATACATATACATATATGTATATATATATATACATATACATATATGTATATATATATACATATACATATATGTATATATATATACATATACATATATATATACATATACATATATGTATATATATATACGTATATATATATATATGTATACACACACACACACACACACATCACAAACATTTAGCTTCAAAGATTACTATAAATCACTAAAATTAGCCAGAGGTGTGTATGTTTTCAGACAGAAAACAACATGAAATGAGTGTATTTGTAGTATCTATATTGTATATTAATTCATTCCTCCCGGATTCTCCAAACACGAGGTCACTGGTAGAACATTTTCGCATCAACACAACAGGCCTCTTACACATGATTGATGGATTAGTGCAGTGTGAGTGAGTGTGAGTGTGTGTGTGTGTGTGTGTGTGTGTGTGTATAAGGCTGCCATAGTCGTTTGGCTCTATTATTAGATGAGATGTAAATATAGGATGCAGATACAAATAGAAAGTAAAGTGCTGTCACAGACTATATGCCAGGCAGGACAGAGACTGAGCAGCTTTAAGTCCAACAAATGAATCAGATCAAATGTTTCACTCTGGTTGATATTGGAACTTTAGAATTCAAATTAAATAAATTACAATAAACAAAAGTTTAAAAAAATAAACCAAATGATTCAAAATAAATGAATACCTGAAAGCTAAATTTTAGCCTAAAACTAAAGAAAACAACCCTCATAATCTATTCTAGTAACTCAAAAATACGTGAATGTTACAGAATCAGCATAATCTTAACCACATATTAGTGGTTGTTGCATGTTTTAATCCCGTTTGTGAATGTACAGCAATTTCATTTATTTTAGTCCTCTAGATCTGGATCCTAATCCAGACCAAATTACACCAATTGACAGTCTATCATGGATAGACTGGATAGACTTATGAATAAATATTCTTGATTTAAAAAAAAAAAAAAAAAAAATCAAGATGTGTATTTCCTCTCAGAAACGGACAAAACAAACAAACAAACAAAAAAACTTAATCTCCAAAATGTTATGAATTCATTTGAAAATTCCTGGATTCAGATTTGCACCAACATTTATTTATTTAGTTATTTAGTTATTTAGTGTAATCCTGTTAACAAACAAACAGACCCGGATGAAAACATTGTTGGCGGAGGTATTTATGAGTATATTAAAATGCTCAACTATAAGATATCTCAAATACTCATAAGATTAGAATTTGTTGATAGTAGAGTTACACGCTTTTTAAAAATATAAATTAATGAAAAAATGAAGAGCAACAGGGTTAAGGATAAACGAACTGTTTCGATTTAGCTAGCTAACAGCACACAAATCTAACATTAATTTGAGATGTAATAAAGTTGTATTTTGTACGTCTACGGTACAAATACTTTAAGTTATATGTGTATGAAAACGAGATAAATTGTCTTACCACATATTATATGATGAAGAAATATTTGTCAGTGTTAAATTCATAACCAGTAAACACTTTGTTAGCTTAAACAGCACAAGCTAACAGGCCTGACAGTGAGTCGTGACCTGACGGGCGCGCGCGAGCGTCCCTGATGAATAATCACTTTCACCTTGTCCTTTCCTTCTTCTTCTTCTTCTTCTTCTTCTTCTAAAACCTTGTCCTTTCCTTCTTCTTCTTCTTCTAAAACCTTGTCCTTTCCTTTCTTTCTTCTTCTTCTAAAACCTTGTCCTTTCCTTCTTCTTCTTTTAAAACTTTTGTATTTTACATGATCAAATCCAGAACAAAACTATTCCACCGCTATTATTACATGTACCGGGAATCCAAAACAGCCTGAAACAGCCAGTTCACATTGAATCGGAGTTCACCTCTACTGTTTGTTTGAACTTTGACCTCCATGACACAAAATATGAGTTGGCGCCCATTACAATTAACACCTTATATTTAAAACCTCATTTTAATCCAATAAGGACCAACTGTGTTAAAAATATATATTATTAATTGATTAATTAATTAACACGAAAAAACCCAAAGAACTCATTGATTTTAGAAAGTGCCGCACAGACCCTCCCGCTGTTTATAAATGGTGACCGTGTTGAAAGGGTTGAAGCTTTAAATTTCTGGGTATTCACATTTCTGTCAACCTTACTTGGTCTGTCAACACCTTGGCTGCTGTCAAAAAAGCTCAGCAACGCATGCACTTCCTGAGCTACTGAAAAGAAACTGTCTAAATGTACAGCAGCTGGAGACATTCTACCGTGCTTCCACTGAGAGTATCCTGGCACGCTGCATTACAGTCTGCTACGCCGGCTGTACGGCAGCAGACACAAAGGCTCTGCAGAGGGTATTAAACAGCACAAAAAGTCATCGGCTGTCCTCTCCCTCCCTGGAAGAAGTTGCCAACCCACGCTACCTCAGCAGAGCCTTGGCAGTCATTAAAGACTGCTCCCACTCAGGACACCATCTATTAGATTTANCTACCTCAGCAGAGCCTTGGCAGTCATTAAAGACTGCTCCCACTCAGGACACCATCTATTAGATTTATTGCCCTCTGGAAGGCGCTACAGATCACTCAAAAATCAGACAGACTTAAACACAGCTTTTTCCCCACAGCGATAAGGTCCTTGAATGAATTCACTTACTCAGGATGATTTTATACATTATTTATTGCTTATTATTTATTATTGAATGGATGGATGAATGTATGGTGCATATGGTTTTTAACTATCAGCACTTTAGAGGAGTAGCACTCCTAATTTTGTTGTTTTCTTTGATATAATGACAATAAAGGCATTGATTGATTAATTAATTAAACAAACAGATCTTTTTATGTTTGGTGTATTTTGACCAGTTAGACAAACCTTTAATGCTCGGTTACAATAATAATGAGAAAAACATGAACAATTGATTGAATCTCTTTATCTAAATTGATATTAAATGAAGACAGATGAGGATGCTGGGATGAAGGACGTAGCCTGTTTCAAATGTGGATGTGAGCACTGACTGAGGTAATGATCAGATCTGGTTTGTTTGACTGCAGGAAGTTTTGAAAATCCACTTTTGACGACTGGAACCGTTCATAAAGACGCCAGTTCCCTCAAAACTGTTTGCACAGTCACAGCTTCCTGTTTATAAGTTCATGCGTGTATAATAATTATAGCCTGCTTTCCTACTACAAAGATCAACCACTTGATACTATGAGATTTTATTATTTCAAATCTGGATGTACAGTAATTAATTACATGAATATAAACAACATGATGGCAGCAAGCGAACATATGTACAAAAAAAGTGCATTTAACAGAAATTACTTCAAACATCTCAGAAGCAAACAAAAAGAAAGAATCCTATCAGACCAAAATTGGGAAGGAGCAACAGATTTGCATTAAAAAAAAAAAAAAAAAAAAAAAAAAAAAATCAGGTTTAATTTGAAAGAACCATCATGTTGAATCAACATTATCGATCAAATGTACAATGATCTTATACATATTTTACAACTCCTGCTGCAGAAGATGCTACTGTGCTTGGCGTTAAAACAAAGTATATCTGTCACACATTCTGTTTATGATGCATCTCAGAAAGAGATTTTTAAAGATGTATGCCACTTTAGAAATAAACTGCACCAGTTTCAGTGTCTTAACCCACAGACTAAATACTGAACTGCTGAAGGTTTTACTGCTATAGGTCCCATATGTCCGTTGACTCTGTTTTACCATTTAAAGGAGCATACCAAAGATTTTTTATGTTGGAGCCCAATAAATACGTTACACGTGCTTGAGATAAATATTCCATCACAGTAAACACGAGATTTATTCGATTTTTCTGGTCTAAGTAATATAATTTTAGGGTTTCAGTATGGAGCAACACAGAAGAAAATTCTGTCCCCGCCAGAGAATACAGTCCCAGGAGAAAACTGCTTTTACCGAGAAATTAAAATGACCGTGCCTTCTACAATTGTGCCTAAGTGTTAGCTGGTAACATTTACTGAGCATAAACACGGAAAATTACCGGTATGCTCCTTTAAGTAAAAGCAAGACAGTGACAATATTAAAAGTCTTTGTTATCTCAGTGATTCGTTTTGTATCATTAGTGTGGATTAATTTCATTGAAATAGAATTGACACGAGGACGCTGTATGTGAGAAAGGATGGCTAGCTTAAGATTACTGTTCCAGATCAGTTTTTGGCTCGATTTGCTGCTGTCTGTTAGTTTGGGTTTGAGGTGGGACCTCCCAGTCCAGAACGCAAGTCAATGTTTGAGGAGGAGGCAGGAGGAAACAGGAGGAGGAGCTGCATGTGTGTTTCAGGGATGTCAAAGCTGAAAGAGAGGAAAGTGATGTTTCTTCCCCTTTGTGTCCACTGGCAAACAGGTCATATGTGCTTCTCCCTCTCTTCCTCTTCTTTAATCACTTCTTTTTGATGCAGGTGGGCCAGTTCAGGCCTCCGCAGGCAGCGGAGACGATAATGTAAAGGAGCACCTGAAAAAAAAAAAGCACAAGGTTCAGATCCTGCACGCTGTTTCATCAATGAGCCAAATATTCACAACACATTCAGCTCCTAACGCTTCACACACACAACCATCAACATGAACTCAGCACCTTCACATTCACAAGATACTCAGATTTAAAATAGGCAAAAAAAAAAAAAAAAAAAAAAAAATCTCTGCAAGGAATATAAGGATCGTCCTCACAATGCTCACCATAATATGTTAAAAAAACAAAAAAAACTTCAGATAACACACAAATGCCTCAATGCTAATCACTGTCTCACTGATTAATCACCGTTAGTATTTGTGTTCACACTCACCAGGCACACAAACACAATGACCAGAGTCAGCTTGAGGTTCTTCATGCACATGGCTCGTGTAAGGTTACGACTCGTCGTCTTAAATGTGACAGACTGGAAAAACAAAGAGGGAAAAATTATTCACGTTTCCTCTTTAAAGGACCATACCACCCATTTTGCATGTTTGAGCCTAATATATTCAGTTTTCATACATGTAACGTTACTGACAGTCATTTCCCAAAGTATACTACTGGAACGGTGAATTAAAAATGTTTTTCCTACCTTCCAGACCTCCATTGGTTTCAGTTCATTCTGCTATTAAAATCAACTTGTTGATACTGTAAACGTTCTTGGGATAGGTAATCCATCATCACCAACAAGACGTGTATTCAGGTTTTTTTAGAAGTTATGTAATTTTAGTGTTTAAGCTCAATAAAAAGCGTGGAGTGAATGTATGCCTCCACCGGGGAATATAGTCCCAAAAGAAGACCTGCGTTTATGGAAAAATTTAAAGGACCGTGACTTCATAAGGCTGTGTAACTATTAGCAGGAGAAACATGGATTTTTAAGGTGGGTGTATCACTTGAATATTTGATTTTGAAAGATTAAGAGATTTAGCAAAATATCAGGAAAGCTGAAATACGGTTTTATCCTTTGAGAAATGATTGTCAGTAATGTTACATGTATGAAAACTGAATATATTAGGCTCAAACATGCAAAATGGGTGGTATGGTCCTTTAAATTCAATGCAAGATGGACATAATAAAAGTAATCGGACTATTACATCAGATCATTCATAAAGGCCAGAAGATAATTATAACTGGACTTTTAAATCAGAAAAGGGACATTCAGGACACTACGGAATACAAATTTAAATAATGTTATATACTGTCAAACGTCATATGGTATATACAGCATATCAAAAAGATAAAATGACAGACATAAAGACAACATATAAAAATAAACAGAAAATATATCAGATAATGAACTCACTGAATCAACCAGATTTTCTGTCTTGTCAATCAGCAGCTCCAGCTTCTCGCCTCGCTGAGCTACCAAGTCTGCAAAACACACAGAAAGATGACGTTACACTGAATAACACAATCACATCAATCTGACGTAAATTTAACAAACTTAACTATAAATTAATGACTGCTCTAATTGGATAATAGTGTGTGATTACTGAGGTGCACAAAAGTCTCAACAGTGCTTTTTCTATCAGCTAAAATCATGATGCTAAAATCATGATCATTTACTGAGAGTGGAACCAAAGTTTCACAGAGGATGGCACAATAAGATCACACACACACACACGATCTAAACAACTGGCTTCAAAGTACATTTCAAGTCCAAAAAGTACTTTGATTGATGGTAATCTGAAACAGGTGAAGGGAGTGTCGTTAGGCAAATGAGTTTATCTGCAGTTTCTAAGATTTGGTATATTTAGCATTTATGGAGTTGAAATTTGTGCCTCTCCTTGAAACAGAAATGCATGGTGAGTTGGTTTAATTTAGGTCACGGCTTGTTGCTGCACAAGAGGAAACTCTGACAAAGAAGCTCACCTATGTTTCGGACCATAATCCCCTTCAGGTCGTCCACCTGCATCTGAGTTTCAGTCAGACGGTCTGACCCGCGCGGGTCTGAGTGGTGTTTCTGCAAAGAGAAATCCAGACAGAAAGAGTCACATGATCACAACACGGTGTGTGATGTTTTTTCAGTTCAACCGTCATCATTCCAGAAGCAAACAGCAGTAACAGCAGCAGAAACGGCGGCTCGTGACGCTCGTGATGTCATCATACTCACCATCTGAGCGGCCAGCGTGGAGGAGAACTCGCTGTTCATGGCGTACGGTAGCGCCGTCTGCGCTCGCGACCCATATGTTGTCTGGAAGCGCTTCTTGACCTCGCTGAGGAAGCTGAAAGCACGTGACCTCTCAAAGTCCTTTAGAGCAAAGAGTTGAAATTAACATTGCAAATTTGCATATTTCATGTTTAATCTGAGTATTTATTTTATCTGAATAGCTGTTGTTTTATTTTTTTATCTGTTATTTTTAATCTGTAATGTTGAATTATGTGTTTCATGTACAGCAGCACTGTGTGTCCAAGACAAATTTCCCTCTGGGACAATAAAATATTATCTTATCTTATTAAATACAGTATAGAGTGTATGTATGTGTATACATATATATACTGTATATACAGTGTGCGTGTGTGTGTGTGTATATAGCAAACTAATTTTAAGGGCCCACAAAATTAAAAAAAGAAACTTTTGACGTGTCTCTGAGTGCACTTTTCTGACTTTTCTGTTGATTGACTCAACATATGTGTTTATATATTTCTAAATGCATTTTTATATCTTTTTTTTTATAAACCATACTATTTTCTTGTAAAGTCTGATTTTTCTGATTTATCTTACATTCAAAGGCAAATATAACAAGTCCATGTAATAAATTAAAATTATTAATATATTCATATGCAGAACCTCCTGACATGAAGTCATGTCACAACATCCTGTTTAATGAGGAAGCATCAAACAGCAGAAGGACATGACAAACGTAAAAGACATTTCATCATTTACAGATAACGACTCACCAAGTCAAGTAAAGACAGATACTGGAGCTTATTATATACTTACATCATCAGTGATGCAGAGGTATATGATTCTGTCGTGGCATATGTAGTGGAAGAGGTAACTGAAAAGACAAGAGAAAAATTGTCTAAATCATCTAAACAAAGTTGAAAGCAGGATTTAATATTTAATCAGATGAATTATATGTTCAGTAAAATGACTGGAGTGAGGATGGCAATTTCAACACGGAAGTTGGAACGGTTTTGAAACACACCAACATGCCCTGTTTCAACGCATGCTCCGACAACTATTTGGAAACTTCTCACGCAGTCGCCATGTGACGGTTTAGGAGGCATGGCTAAACAACACCACACACACCACAGTTTTCTTCAATGACTTAAGGGAAAGAATTTATTGAAAACTGGTTTAGAACAATTGGCATAAATTAAAATGCAGATATAATCATCATCTCATATGTATAATAAATAAAAAACTTGTCAGTTGTCATGACATAGATGTGATAAGATAAATATTTATGTCATAAGATTTACAAACCAGCAGCACAAAGTGTGCATCTCTTTGGTCACATATATACATATCTATCTATCGATCGATCGATCGATATAGATAAAATGTTCTCAGTCAATAATTGATGGTTTGATTTCATCTGCACAAAAACTGTTCATGTTTTGGAACAGGTGTTCAACTGCTGCAATTACAACACCTGCCAGCAGATGCCAACATTGAGCGAGGCTTTTCAAACTATAACTTCATGTGTGGAGACGTTCTGAAGCTTTGAAATAGTCCCTAAACTGCAGTAAACAGACTGTAATGCTGAACGACAACAGAGTTATACATTAACCTTTTTATTACTAAGATATCTCAGTGCATGTGATGCAGCTTCATCAGGTGGTTTCCTAAAGTGCTCATCTTAAAAATAAATAAATAAATAAATCACTTTACACATTTGATTTCAAGGTAATGATAGTCAAAGTCTGATTAATAGTAGTTAAAAAAAGAAAGTAAAATCAGAAAACTGTTGTTGGTTTAGATATTTGCCCCAAGTAAACACTTTTATTCTCTTTGCATGTTGCACCAATTATCTGATCACCTGATCATTCCAAACACGAAAAGACATGAAGGCAGGTGTAGCAACATGTGGGATCTTATGCTGCGTTCAAGTTCCCTTGGAAGTCGGATTTTTCCCAGTCGGAAGTTCCAACTTCCAACCTCAAACTGTTCCAGCCAAATGTAAACAAAAAAGCATGACTGGACACCAATAAATACTGTAAGATTAAATAAACTTAATAATAAATGCTAACTAAAGTAAAGTTAGACTACAGGACTGTTTGGTTGGATTGTGTAAATATCACCCACTGTGATATTAATTACAGTATTAAACATTTGTGTAGAGAAGTAACTGTTCTGAAATTATTTACACTTACGTATCAATGGCCAACAGTTATTATATACTATAGATGTTAACTTGGTGATATATTTTGACTTTTTTATTTCAACGTTACGCAAGAAAAAATACTTTATTCAGTGTTAGCCGATCATTTCCATTCATAAAGCTGGCTTCCACGGGCGCTGCCGTGTTGAGTGATGTCATACTCAGTAAGTTGGGGTAGATAATTTTGGTTCCAGTCAACCATATCTCTGACCACTCTGAATTATTTTGGAAACATGTACTGTTTGGTTTCCTTCAGAGTAATAAGAATATGAATTCACATGAATATATTATTAATCTTTTAATTATAATGGCTAAATTTCACATCGACAAATGTAAATTCTCTAAAAGAAAACCAAATTTTCAGGTTTTTCTGAAGGAAGTTGCTTATTCTTTATATTAACTCTATTTTTTGTTCTATAAAATCCCAAAGTGATGAAAACAATCTCAATCTGTTCTGTATTCAAAATTTTTTTTTAATCATTATCTCTCCATGCAAACTCCACACAGGGCCTTTCTGTGTGGAGTTTGCATGTTCTCCCCGTGTCCGTGTGGGTTCCCTCTGGGTGCTCTGGCTTCCTCCCACCTCCAAAGACATGCGTGTCAGGTGAATTAGGAACTCTAAATTACCCGTAGGTGTGAATGTGTTTGTCTCTGTGTCAGCCCTGTGATAGACGGTGATCTGTCCAGGTAAACCCCGCCTCTCGCCCTATGACCGCTGGGATAGGCTCCAGCCCCCCTGTGACCCTCAACAGGACAAACGGGTAAAAGAAAAATGGATGGATGGATGGATGGGTACCTCCCCTAGCGTAAAAAATTTAAACTGTTCACAATGTATTTTTGTATGTCATGTTGTTATTGTTGTTTATATCAGCTATTGCACGTTTATGAATTTTGTTCAATAAAAACTATTTAAAAAAAAAAAAAAAATTTGGTCCCAATCGGAGCTCCGACTTCAAATGCCGTTCCACCGCACTCTTCCAAGTAGGAAGTTGGAAACATCCGACTTCCGAGGGAGCTCGAACGCAGCATACTGGTGACTATTCCGTGACGTGGGTGTATGAAAGTATATGAAACTGTGCGGCGTATACATCCACAGAAAAGGCCTACCTGCCGTGGCTGTAGGTCAGTTTGTTATTCTCAGAAGGAATTTTGGCTAAAATCTGTTCTGTCACTTCCAGGAAGTTCCCTCCACACCAGGCATGTTTGGCCAGAATGGTGGTTCCACGGGCCACCACGGCAAAGAGGATTGCCATGGTAACAGCTGGAGGTCTCTGCTTTTAATAAGACTCACTGGAAACACAACAACACACGAAGAAAATAAGGTTAAATTAACAGGAATATTGGTAAACCTGGAAATACGCAGAATTGGTCAGAAAGAGAGGAATAACAGAGAATAATGCAGATGAAAACATTTAGCGAGAAAGTGGAAGGAGAGAAAATTGTTTGTGTGTTTGACCGAGAAAAACAGGAAGAAACGCGGTAATGTTTTGTACCTGTTGGCTAAAGACGAACGAGAAACGAAAACGAAAGCTACACTGGCAGGAAAACAACAACAAGCTAGCTTATGATGTTACTAATGCAAATATGTATCTCTCGGTATGACAGTTTAACTCAAAAAATAAGTATTTTTCTCGCTAGCCACGGAGCTAACGCGTCTAACAATTAGAGATAATAACGAATCAAATACCTCAATGCGTCAAAGGTGCTCAGTCTGTTTCATTTAGCGCGATTTTCAACATCTGAAAAAGATTGCAGCTGCTAGCAAACTAGCTAATCTCTTCCGACTGACTTCTGCTTTGCAAATCATCAGGCCCCCAAATAGCGATCAGACCCACGGTCCTGCTGGGAGTTGTAGTTCTTACAGCACAGAAACGCGCTGCTCTTTATGCTTTTGGACTACATCCTCGAACTTCCTGGAACGTAGTGCTGTCATCACGTGTTTTCATACTACGTCAAATCACAGCGACAGTCAGGAGTGATATGGGTTTTTGAAACCCTTGTGTTGGTCTTACAGACAGATTCAGATTCAGATTAGATTTATTTGTCATATGTATGTTAACACAGGGTCAACAGTACAA
>VXCM01005488.1:0-33870 GCA_014773175.1 Lucifuga dentata
CTTTTCTCTCTGCCTACGGACACGCCTTCCTCCTCTCCTTCTTCGACCAACAGTAGCCCAATTTACGGTGTTGAAATGAAATTGATGCTGAATTCGGGATCGCGAAAGCTTGTCCAACTTTCCGAGTTGGAATTCTGAATTGAGGGGACTTTTCCCAGTTAAAAGTTGTAAAACGTGAGTTCTGAATTTACAATGAACACAGCAACAGTATTAGATATGTATCTCTGATTTAAGTGATTCCAAGCAGACAAACTTTGTTTTATTTATATTTATTTTAAGACAGTACACACACACTCCTGATGTCCTCCATGTACTTGCTACTGTTAGTATTACTACCATTACATAAAGTGCTGCAACTCTGAATGTCTCCTGAATCTGAACTGAATACAAATACATAAAACAAAAACTTTTTCCAAGTAAGACAAAGAAAGAGAAAGAGAGATGCTGAGGGACGGATGGACAGATGGTAAAATGGATGGATGGACAAATGGATGGATGCCAGTCAGTTGTGAGAATAAATTAGTGGAGTTCCCCATATGCTCTCAGCTGTGGGGCAACACACACACATGCACACGCAAACGCACAAGTTATCAGTGCAAAACACAGCTCTAAGCCTCATGGGGGGGGTTGCTTTCCTCTTCTCTCTCTCCCGTTTTCATCTGTGCCTCTCTCTCTCTCTCCCCCTCTTCCTTCCTCCCTCCTCCCTCTTGTGCCTTTCACCTCTGTCTTCCTTCCTTTGCCCCCTCGCTCTCTCCTTTTCTTCTCTCTCCGTCCTTTCCTCTCTCTCTCTCTCTCTCTTACATCTACCTCGAACAACCACNTTTCTTCTCTCTCCGTCCTTTCCTCTCTCTCTCTCTCTCTCTTACATCTACCTCGAACAACCACAGAGATAGCAATTCTACAGCATACTGTACATGGATCTCTCTCTCTCTCTCTTTCTCTCTCTCTCTAACAGCCACCCCACCGCCACTGAAGGCCAACATGAGAACAATGAGTTTCATCTTCAACGACATATCCTTCTTTTGAAATTTCATATAATTTCAGATTTAAAGGACGATACCAGCCATTTTGCATGTTTGAGCCTAATATATTCAGTTTTCATACATGTAACGTTACTGACAATCATTTCCCGAAGGATAAAACCGTATTTCAGCTTTCCTGATATTTTGCAAAATCTCTTAATCTTTCAAAATCAAATATTCAAGCGATACACCCACCTTAAAAATCCATGTTTCGCAGCCTTATGAAGTCACAGTCATTAAACTTTTTGATAAACGCAGGTCTTCTTTTGGGACTATATTCCTCGGTGGAGGCATACATTCACTCCACACTTTTTATTGTGCTTAAACGCTAAAATTATGAAACTTCGAAAAAAAAAAACCTGAATATACATCTTGTTGGTGATGATGGATTACCTATCCCAAGAACGTTTCAAGTATCAACAAGTTGATNAGGAAAAACATTTTTAATTCACTGTTCCAGTAGTATGCTTTGGGAAATGATTGTCAGTAACATGACGTGTCTAAAAATTTAATATATTGGGCTCAAACATGCAAAATGGTCGGTATGATCCTTTAAATCGTGAAGGTGACACAAAATAGTTCATGCATCCTTCCAAGAAACAGAAACAAGCTAAGATCGAGATTACCAAACACAATCTGCTTTGTGTCCACACTGTCTACGTCTTGCAAAAACTCCAGAAACTCTGTACTTCAAAATAAAAGCTTTTCAGCAATGTTAGAATTCATTCTGGCTTTTAATGTAAATATTGGGTTCTAGCCACTGGGGGTCTGGTTGAAACAGATGACAATGTTTAAAGCTTATTTGTTGGTAGATTTTTTTTTTTTTATTTTTTTAAAGATGAAGGTATAAGGAACACAGAAAGGGAAGTAGAATCGTGGTACTGAAAGCAGAGGATTGGGGAAGTATAAGTCTGACATTACAGTTGTTCTACGGTGTATGGCTCAATGATTCAACATCGCGTCATGTTCGCTAAAATCTGTCAACTGTGTAAGCAGCACACACAGGAAGCTCAAAAAAGAAGTGCTGCAACATGCCTGTTACCTTGAACAAATTGTAAAAAAAAAAACAAAAAAAAAACAGAAAGTTATTATATAAGCTAAGGCCATTTCATTTTTACAGACAGTTTGATTTAAATTTATATTGAGGCAAGAGAACTAGCAAAGTTTGTCAAACATGAAGGTATGAAGCAATAATCTACATGTATCTTATGTCATCAGATCTGTACTTTTACTCTGCATCACAATTTTTACTTTGGAGGAATAGATTAAGCTTTTTCCTGCTCTAAAACATTCATATGCACACACTGGGACCTTTATATGTATTTGCTCCTACTGGCTTCAATTAATGATTGTTTTCTTTAATTAAAACGTCATTATGAGTGAAAAATATCTGATTATAAAAGCGATGATCAGTGAATAAGATGTAAAAATGTACCATGCAGAATGTCGATTTATGTGATGGTCCTAAATTTGGGTTTCTGCGTTTCTGCACCAGTGCTGCTAGTGGGAATAAAAGTCAGTCTGGAGCTCTGAGACATGCTTAATATTCGCTTTGTTTGCATTATTTAAACATGCAAGTTTCACGACAAATAGCTTAAACTGATAAATAAATAAATATCAAATAGTTTCAGCTTCACTCAGATCAGCTCATCAGCAGCAGACGTACTGGTTAACTTTAGTGAAGTCTGACACATTTATGCACATTTCTCAACGTGTAGTCATCACGCACGCATGCACGCGTGCACACAAGCACACATGCACACACACAGATGACCTTACAGCGGTGATTTACAGCAAAGGGAAGTTCCTTTGCAAACAGGGAAACGCCCTGTGTGTGTGTGTGTGTGTGTGTGTGTATGTGTGTGTGTGGTGTTCACGTGCATGTGTGTGTGAATGATGACTAAATGTTGAGTGTGAATATAAAGGGATCTGATCAATTTAACACATGAAATGACTTCTGCGTGTCATTTAGCTGTTCAGAGCCCAGAAGCAACTCTTTCCTCTTTTGATTTCATTTTTACTGTAAATTACGAATGAGAATGAGCCATTTTGGCATTTGACAATAAAACTTTTCATGCTCTTGGGACTAAGGCAAACTATAAACCATGCCAAAACACTATAAAAATCCATTTCAACAAATCCTTTTAAGTGTTCTTACAAATATTTTATAAAAGAAGGCAAGTTTTTCAGAGTCAGTTTTGTCCTGAGGAAACAAAACTATTGCTGGCACACGTAGATCATGTGACTACTACTACACATAATACATCCTTTAACACTGTGAGCCCGTGTGTGTGTGTGCAAACGAGCACATCATTTGGATACAACTGATTTTGTCCTTGTAAGAATGTGTTTGTGAATATTTCCATGAGATACATTATAAAAAGAAAGAAAGGGTGACAGAGGAGAGGAGAGGAGAGGAGAGAAGGAAGGGTGATTGTGTCTGTCTCATCCCTTTAGATGAATAAAGTTTTACAGAATTATAAATTGAAAATATTTTAAATCTGCTAGAGGCAGAGAAATGTGTGTCTTTTGTATGTTTTATTGAGGTTTTTTTTTTGCTTTGTTTTGTTTTTTTCTCTAATTCAATGAATTACTCTAATCTTAAATGACAACATATCATTTTACTCATTTATACATCTATCTTACTTCATCCTATTATTATTAGTTTTCTATTTATTATATATTACTNATTTATACATCTATCTTACTTCATCCTATTATTATTAGTTTTCTATTTATTATATATTACTATATTTCTGATAAGTAGCACTTTGTAAGCTTGCTTTACCTTGTTGAATCTTTTTGTTGGCAATACTGTATTTTATATGGTCATGCCAATAAAGCCTTCAGAAACGAAACCAGAAAGCCAGTGAAGTTTCACAGACTGAGGGTCTGTGTCTATAGAGCTCCTGTTTGTAGGTGTTTGATATGAAAAAGGTGGGAAACACTGAAGTCATCCTTAATAAAATGTGTGAACAAGTTTTCCCTCATTAACACATCAATGGACCTGAGTCTTTTTTTTTTTTTTTTTTATNTTTTTTTTTTTTTTTTTTAATCATTGTGTAAAAACGACCTGTATCAATGTAGGCCTTACTGCCCCATGCATCTCTTGCAACACTTCCTCTTTCAGGAAATCAAGTGCCAACAGAGGTATACACCCATTGCATCACACACACACACACACACTTCTGAGAATCAACCTTAGACTTCATTCATTTTATAACCTGCTGAGCCCCAACAGTATAAGTAGCCCTATAGCAATTGGATCAGTCAATTGGTTCAACTTCCCTCTTTAGGGATAGTAAAATACACACATTACATCATTTTTGTGTTCCTGGGTGACCAACAATTGCCAAAAATGTGCAGGTTTTTTTTGTTGTTTTTTTTGACAGCACAAAAGGGAATCTCAATCAAAACAGGGATTAGACTTAGACTGTGTACCATGGAATACTGGTTGGTTATCAGATCAGACACACACATGCTAATCCTGGGAAGCTCTACACCAGAGGTGTCAAACTCAATCACAGAACAGACCAAAATTAAAAACTGGGTCCAAGTTGAGGGCTAAACAGGGTCAACCTTTATTGAAAACAGACTTAAATTGGCCCCATTTTCATCAGAGGTTATGACAAATTATTCATATGAATATGAACTTCACTTTAACCGCTGCTCCTAACACATCTTATAGAATTCAGAACAAACCAGAGCTATGGAAAAAAGACAACAAATGAGAGATCAAACTCAAAATAAATAACACATCAGCATCATTCTTTTTTTTTTATGTCTTCCTCTCATTCAGCAGTGTTTCACTGACTCATTTCCAATGAAAAGCTTTTATCATAGGTATCAAAAATAGCCATAAAACTGTCATTTTCTCAAGGGAAATCTACAATCACTCTTTATTATTCATTAACACCACCAACAAGCAAAATGAGAACAATATCTTAAATGTGATCATGCCTTCTTATGTTATATTCTTTAATTACGGCCACATCAGCTCTGCTAACGAGGCTAACAGNTGCCTTCTTATGTTATATTCTTTAATTACGGCCACATCAGCTCTGCTAACGAGGCTAACAGGTTTAACACTAACAGCAGTTAACAGGTTCTATGCTGAAAGCCTGTTTTCAGATCCACCTTTCCTTTGGCCGTTTTTTCCGTGGCTAGCTTAAAGTTCATTAAAAGTGACTGGATGGGCAAGGAGGGGAGGGGAGCTGCAGGTGTTGATTCAGGTGCCAGCTGTTGCAGTGCATTTTGGGATTTGTATATCCGTGATGTGCATGCTATATACTGGCGGGACAGTTATTATAAAAATTAGATATCACCTCGTGGGTCACATATAATTGTTCTGCGGGCCTTCAGTTTTTTGACATATGTACTCTGTAGTATGTAGCAAATGTGCAGCAAGAGAGTTGAAGTTAATACTGAAATGATGAGATAAATTGCATTCTTTAGCAATGATTGCTAAAGCTTTCTACATATGATCATCAGCATGTCTACCTGCAAGGTGTTTTTATGCTGCAACATGAAGACTGGGCAGCAAGAATCACATGAAAAATTCCAAAGTTGTAAAAATATTTTTGTTTCACAATTGAGTCTCAGCAGTTCCAAAGCAAAGCGTAAATGTGAGTGAGCGAGCATGAGGAGAGAGAGCGCCAGCTGATAAACCAACTGACCTGGATCTGCCTCAACATGTCTGCTGCTACAGGGAAAAAGCTCGACTCCTTACACTACTTTATCACTGTTCCATTATTCATTTTAGACTGTGGCAATTTCATGTCATTTTCCGCATAAACTTGTCATGTCTCATGTCTTGTCTTTTGCCAGAATAAGGGTTAGAATATTAAAGCACCCAGGAGGGGTTTGAAAAGATATGAGGTTTTAAATTTGAATCACAGTCTCTTAACCTTATCTTGATTCGACTGTATCACAAAATCTACAAATCCACCGTTTTTGCAAAGGGCCTCTGCCTGTATTTCACAAACCTCACCTGCCAGGATAACCTCATTTCTGTGAAGCCCAAAACTGAAACTGGCTCATATTGATGTAGTAACGTGTTATGTAGTATAAGTGAAGTGTGTGAACATGATTTGCAGCGTGAGAACAGCCAGCTGGACTAGTCTAAATATGAACACCTCTTACTACCACAAACCACACACACATTATGAAAACAGATATTGCGATAAGGAAGTGAGCCACACCCAGGACTTTAAAAGATGTTGCAGATGCTGCAGATGCTGATGTATGTTTGTGTATATGTGTGTGTGTGTGTGTGTGTGTGTGTGTGAACTACAGGATATTTAAGTCAGCTGAGAATTTCTTCTAACTGGAAATACTTCCAGTAAGTTTTACCAGAAGTGACGCGTGGCATCTGTTATGATCTACAATACGCAAACTCATTATAGCTGCCAGCATTAAAGGACCAGAAATGTGATTTTGCAATAATTATACCCACATTACACATTACTGACAACCACTTTTTTGTATGCAGAGCTCAAACATGTTAACCACTGATATGCTCCTTTAATGTAGTAGATTCAAACAATATTTCAATGGAAACATGAGAGCATTGAATTGCGTCTTTGAGTATTTTGTCTGTGTGACTATTGAAGTTTCATTCAGCCAATAGACTGGGTGTGTACGTGTGTGTGTGTGTGTGTGTGTGTGTGTGTGTGTGTGTGTGTGTGTGTGCATGCAATAAACACCTACTTAAAGGGAAACCAGAGAACAGAAATACAATATAACAATCTAACAGATGATCGACTCACCTTGTAGACTTGACCGTAGGTTCCATTGCCAACCACCTCCACCAACTCAAAGATACCTGCTGGGTCCTACAATAAAACACAATATGGTGAAAAAAAAGAAGAGAAGAGAAGAGAAGAGAAGAGATAGCAAAGATGAACAGCATGGAATGGCAAATAATCATACAGAACAGTGTCAAAATGCTATATTCCATTATATTAATTTGAGATTAATTAAGTCCATGCCAAAGGAAAATGTGGTAAACAGCTTTATAAACACAGTATTAAAGGACCATACTGGTGATTTTGCATGTTTAAGCCTAATAAATACTGCCTGCATACATGTTATATTGCTGCCAACCAATTTCCAAAACATGAAACTGTATTTTAGTCTTCGTGTTAGTTTTTTCAAATCCCCTAATCTTTCAAAATCAAACGTTCAAGTGATCCAAAGACCTTAAAATTCAATGTTTCGCCTGCTAACACATACATCTGAATGGAGAAGGGATGGTCATTTTTAATTTCTAGGTAAAAGTCATCTTCTCCTGGCACTTTATTCACTGGCAGAGACACATTTTCTTCTGTGCAGCTCCATGTTGGACTGGTTAAATAAAGTTATTTTGACAAAAAATTTAATAGAGTCTCCACAAGTTGATTTTTATAATGTCCCAGAATGATCTGAAACAAATGGCAGTCGGAAGGTAAGAAAAACTCCAATATTTACCAATCCAGCAGTACAAACACACAAAACCACTTGTATGGTCCTTTAAGGGCAAATTGAGGAAAACAATACAGCATTAAACTTGGAAGGGGATGAAGGAAGTGGGACTGTAAATATGGATAACATTGTGATCCAAATAAAACAAAACTGGCATAGAAATGCTTTCTAAACACTCTTTATTCTGCCTGTCGTGGATTTTCGAATATTATCTCCACAAAATGTTCAATAATTATCAAATTTGCTGAGTCACAGACACATTGTGAGCAACGATTGGGAATTATAGGAGCAAATAAAGCAGCATTTTGGATATTATGAACTCTTAATTTATCCAAATTAGCAGAACAGGAATTTTACACTATCCTGGTTGCTTTTTTATGAGTTTTCTATCAATTAAAACAGAAAGAAGAGGAGATTCATTTAAGTTTATTTAACTGGTGTCTTGATCTCGACTTGCTTGTTTGCATGTTAACTTTTTTTTAGCAAGTCAGCTAAAGACAAAGTGTGTAAACATTACAGCCAGCAAACTTAACAGCACAGGAGCACACACTGCAGGAAGACGACATCATCTTACATATAAAATGCATTTTACTCGAGAAAAGTTTACCTAACATTAAAAAGTGGGTGTCGACTAAGTGCTGGAAAACATTTTTTTTCCTCCAACAAGTGAAGTAGTAGCATAAAACTTTAGTCGCTCCTCCGCAACACATTTAGCCCAACATTTCATTAAAAGATAGATTTTCACTTTTTCTACTCACTCGTAAAGCAGCGAGGTCGATGCTGTCCAAACTCCGAGTGGTATTTTCTCTCGACATTGCTGCCAAAAATGCTGTCAACGGTTTGATATTTGTTGACAAGACATGGACGGAGAGCTTTTCTGCTCTACAAACTAACGGATTTTCTTCTTGTCGCTTCCATTCTGAAGTTTAGCTAGCAGCATTAAGCTAAGCTAACGAAAATAAACCATTTCCGCTCCAACCTGTCAAAATAAACCTGTTTAACGTTTCAAATTTTTAATACAATCAGATTTAATCTTATATAGGAGGTGATGTACGGTTAAACAAAATTTATTTCCAAAACTTATATTTAACAAAATTTACCTGTTTAAAATTGAAAGCAGCCAAAATGTTATAAAATCACATCAGAAGAAACTTTCCGTGACGTCTCCTATCTTTCGTGATATCAATAACGAAATATCGACACCAGGAATTTTTATATGCGTGTTTGCAAATTTAAATGCCTCTTCCACGACAGTTTGACCTTCAACCTTTTGCTTACGGTTACAATGTGAAGGCTTTATTCTGAAGTTAAAAATCATACTGTTTCCGGTTGCTGGACGATGCATGATTTTGCTGCTGAGAATCAATTTTGTGTAGAGAAACACAGGAAAATTGACATCAAGTCAAACCCGGAATACAACGAGGAACATTTGGATTACTATTTTAACTCTCTCTTTCTCTCTCTCTCTCTTTCTCTCTCTCTCTCTGTCTTTTTATTTGCTTCCCTCTCCATCAGACAGTATTACACACATACACACACAGCTACGAGTGTAATTTTGCTTGATACTGTCATGATATCCATTCTTTTTTTTTTTTTTTTTTTTNTTTTTTTTTTTTTTTTTTTTGGTATTTGTACCAGTCAGTGTTCATCACTTTAAGAGATATTTGCTGTTTTTTTCCCCTTCAAGTTATTTCTTTAAAAAAAAGGAAGTAGAACTCCATTCATACGGCTTATATTATCATTTAAACGCCATATAGATTCAAAGTTCTTTCCTAAACCTCTGTGTGTTTTGTTTTGTTATGTTTTGTTTTTTTTGAGAAATAAACATGCCTGGTATTCAGTTTATCCAGTTAGTTAATCGCATTACAATATTAATTAGTTTAACCAATATAACGGTGTTTTAAGTGTAAAATGTATTGGAGGGATGAAGGATGACATTCCAGTCCGCTGACTGAACTGGTGACTCACAGTCAGAATGGTGAAATAATGCTTATTATGTGGTGGGACACACTCACTAACTGTTTGTATGTGTGTGTGTGTGTGTGTGTGTGTGTGTGTGTGTGTGTGTGTGTGTTGGAGAGAGAGAGTATGTTAGAGTCATGGTTTTTAGAGTCAGTGTAGTGAAATGTGAGTAAATGATGGCAAATTACTCTCTCACGCCCTCTGTGTGTGTGTGTGTGTGTGTGTGTGTGNCTCTCTCACGCCCTCTGTGTGTGTGTGTGTGTGTGTGTGTATGTGTGTGTTAGTGTATCTGACACTAAGAGAGCAAGAGCGAGAGTGTGAGGGGATAGAGCATGGCTGTGAGTGTGTGTTGAAAGAAAGAATGGTCTCTCTGTGGTCTTACACAGTGGCCCTGTTCACACCAGGGTCAGCTGCCTACACATACACACTAAACACACACACACACACACACACACACACACACACACACACACACACACACACACACACTCACACATAGTATGACTGTGCTGGACTCGTATCCAACCTAAACAAGTCAACATTCTGACCAACAATTCAATAAGAAAATTCCACATTGATAAGACTCTCTCTCTCTCTCTCTCTCTCTCTACCATTTAGTTTTCTGTTCTTTTCCTTTCTAAAAAAAAAAAAAAAAAATGATGTGTGTATTGGTACAGATAGGCAATATACAAAGTTTTCTGTGACATAAGAGCCAGTTGGCATTCAACCTGAAATCACTTCCTGAAAGTTGCATGCATGCACAACGCACAATTTTTATTTTTTTTTTTATGTGTATGTNGAGGCATGCTATTTTCTCCCTGACACTAAAACAAATCCACCATTCAATATTTGTGCTAAAAGAACAGCCAAGGATGATGCACCTTATTTGCTTGTTAAATATTTAAATATCTTCATTTTCTGTGCTCAGAACATTGAAATATGACATTTTGATAAACTCAGCGGCAATATGTCTTTCCACAACCATGTCTGGGTTACCATTTTTCTAATAACTGAGGAAAATATGTCGTGATGAAAACTGCTGAAAGGGAAGTCTGTGGATTATGCTAAACTGAAGAGAAGCCTGAGGGCAGCAACGAGCGTTAATAATCAAAGATTGGATCCAGGAAGGCGAGGAAGGAGATTTATCATTTGGCTGCTGAGGATCACTGTTGTGCAAGCGGTAAGTTGTGAAGCAGTCCAGTAGGGGGCAGGATTCCAGGATTCCCCCTCTAAAAGAATTGTAGATTTGAGCATAAGCGTTTGGAGGAAATCCACCTGTAGATACAGTCAGGTATGCAGTTAAAGGAGAAGAGCAAGTATCATCTTCGTCACAGCGGCATGTATGAGTCACAGTGACTAAGTTATTGGTCTTAGATATGTGATAATAATCAGGTTGGGAACTGGACTTCATTATTGTGTCATAGTGGTGGTTTACTGTCAAGTTCTATGTTCATACTGTGTGCAGAAAAATGAGGATATAATAGTCGAAGTCAAATGTCAATGGGGAGCTGATGATTGCTGCACTTATTATGGTCTGGATGATGAAGGAGAGAGAGAAAAGGTTAAACGAGTATGACTGAGGACAGAGTGAGAGAGGAGATGATGAGGCCAGAGGATAACAAGAAAAAGACTTACTGATCTGTCAGCTTCTGCACATTGTTGCTGCATTCAGCAGAAACACTAAATCAAAAGGATGCTCAAACGACATCCATCCATCCATCCATCCATCCATCCATCCATCGCCTATGTCCCTATAGCCATATTCTCCTGCTCTTCTTGGGGGATCCAAAGATGCTCCAGGCCAGATGGGATATTTAAATCTCTCTCTCTCTCCATTTGCTGTTTCAGGTAGATGCTTCTACATTTGAAGCAGAAAACTATATAAAATCTGTTGTTTCATATTTAAACAGTCACTATAAATTACAAAAGAGAATTTTTCCGTTTAAAAAGAAGATTCCCTTTCAGGTCATCAAAACAACAAGCATTAAAGCTTAAAAAAAAAAAAAGGCTAGAAATTTAATCATTATTGAATTAGGTGATCAGATTTAGAAAATTAGAAAACACATTTTACAACTTATCTAATAAGTTAAGATTTAGTAATTCTTCCTTACAAGGGGAACAATTTTATCCTTTTACAAACTTTTACAATTTTTACAAATGTATCCATGTTATTGGATATGGACTTGAGGTACAGATACTGTATTTAAGTTTGGTGTTAATAGTAATCACAAAAAACTGGTTGCATTTTTCAATGTGTTAAAGATGGTTCATTATATCCCATAAATGTTTCTGTTCCTCATCATCTCTCCCATCACATCCTCTTCTCATGTCCTGATTCCTGTTTTCCTGCGTGCCACAAGAGAGCACTGTTGTCTATGCTTGCATATCACTCGTGTCAAAGTTGACACAGCTGCATGCAGAAGTGTAAGAGAGAAACCATTTCAGGCACTTTGAAGTCAGTCATATCAGGAAGTAGGCTGTTTGTGGGTGTCTTTGGATGTGTAGAAGCTCTGTTTCTATATTCATTTGTGTAACTTAAAAAAATAAACACATATACTTTCCAGAATCAGTTTGACTTAAGGTACGATTCTGACTCCTCCAACTGAAAAGAAACAGACCTTCATGTTATTTCTTTTTAATTGATCCTTGAGAAAAGTAGAATTCCGTCACAAAAAGTTTAAAATCAGATGTGTAATATCAGTCACATTTCATTGTGAGTCGAGGAAATAATTTTCCTGAGTGTTGCTGATAAGATTGGCAAATCAGACAGGAAAAGACAGGAAGAACAAAGTGTGAAAAGTGATTAAAAAAAAGTGTTATATGAATATAGAAACAGGAAATGGAGAAGAGAAACTGCTTGTTTGTCTGCGTGAGGGGAGACAAGTAAAAAACGTCTCCCCAAACCTCCAACCACACAATGCAAATAAAACTCTGCAGTCATAAATCTAACAACAAACAAGCTACGAGATTCCTACATGATTAAAGATGTCGTCGTGGAAACACACCGTGGAACGCTCACTGCTGTTCGTACAAATTTTAATAAGGAAACAATGCACATTTATCCTGCTGCCAAAAATATATTTTGGGAGAAAGTCATGCAGATCAGATGGGGCAGGACTCACATCTAAATCTTGTTCACACCATGTGAATTTGCCGCTCCAGTGTGAGGATTTATTAACTTTTGCAGCACAGGAGCCAAATAAAAGATCCAACAGTGCAAATCAAAGACATCACAGCATGACGGACATGTGGCCTCCCATCCTTTCCAACAATTTCGTCCAGTGTCGTAAAACCAGTCAGTAAATTTTTTTCTAAATTTTGTAACATTATGAGAATTTACAACATGCTGATGTTGTTGCCATGGAACCCAGGTTGCAGATCAGTTGTGAACAGCTCTTGCCTGAATCACGGCTCATGATTGGCAGCTGGTTGAAAACAAACTTCTGCAATCACTTCGATCTGCTTTAACAGGAAACTCCACTCATTTTACACATCAATTTTCATTTATTGCACGACTAACACATGACAACAAACAGTACACAATTGTTGGCTGTAGAGGGCGCAGTGCAAAGTCAGAGAAACTAGCCCTGATGACATCACAAGGGTTATTTCCTGTTGTGCTGGAGGTTTGAAATTTAAAGACCCTCATAGAACAGGAACTAGAAGCAAATTCATATTCAAACTCCATATTGCAAACTCCATATTCTAGGAGTGGTTTTAATAATCAATAAATGATATTTTTTTTTAATGCAGTGTCTCATTGATTCTATTGATGATTCTACCAGGCAGGTTTTGCGTTCATCCAAGTCTCGAAAATACCCCAACTTTTGAGTCAGCAAACCTGAAATAACTGCTAACTTTCAGCATAAGCTATGCTGTTTGCCCATTTGTCTAATATTTATCAGACATAACTGATGTCAAAAAGAATATTTTGATGAAATGTTTGTGAAAAATTTAACATTTTTAAAGAAATGTCAGAACAGCATAACGACATGTCATCTTAAATTTTGAATAGCTAATAAATCAAATATAATTATTCAAATATTTTTTCCTGCTCATTTATTTTGGCATTATAAGGTGTGCTGTATAAAACGTATTACATTCGTTCCAAGCATCAATCAAAGTTTAGACAACGCATTGATTGGTTGAATTTTAGAATGGCCCTTGCTGGCTGCGGGCCACTCATTTCTGTGCATTAAATTTCAATAAAAAATTCATGGATGGATTTATTTGTCGTGCTGTAGAGGGATAAGAACTAAAACTAACAATGAGCTGGAAGGAAACAGCTGCAGCATTTGGGAAATGACAACTTTAATATCTGAGGCTGTTTAATGAATTTTCAGCACGTCAGCGACTGATCTGAAAATATGAAAAGGTTTAGACCTTTTCCTGTCGCAAATGAATGTCCAAGTAGCAAGTTTAGTCATGTAGAAATCAAACCGCTGAGGACCAACTGTTTGTACAGCCACCACAGCATGCTGTTAAAACTTGACCTTGAAATGTAGAATATTAACCTTACAAATACTGTACACGTGGGAGCATTAACGTCAAACAACTACACTGTAATCACAAAAGTGGCACCTGGCCATGGCACAGGACAATCTCCTATTTTTATCTGTTTTATGTTCCAGCTCACTTACTTACATTTACAGTCTGCGAACCTGCCGGCAAACAGTATTCAATACATTTCTGCGTCTTTATCTTCTGATAATCTTGACAGCAGTTTACACAGAAATCTTTACAAACATAAAAAATATAACATTTTGCTTTGTCTCACATTGCAGCAAAAAAAATGGCTATCATGTAAACAAAAGGAGCGGTGGGGTGACTAAGCACTGAAGTTTCACTGTTTCACTGTTTGTGATCTGCATGGACAGGATTTCAAGGTGCAGTCAGGGATTGGAGGGTGTCCAGCTTGGTGACCTCAGAATAGTATCTCTGCTTTTTGCAGATGATATGGTTCTGCTGGCTTCATCAGACAGTGACCTTCGACCCGCACTGGGCAGGTTTGAGGCCGAGTGTGAAGCGACTGGAATGAGAATCAGCACCTCCAAGTGTGAGACCATGGTGCTCTGTAGGAAAAAGGTGGACTGTTCCCTCCAGGTTAGAGGGGAGTCACTACCCNCATGGTGCTCTGTAGGAAAAAGGTGGACTGTTCCCTCCAGGTTAGAGGGGAGTCACTACCCCAGATAGAGGAGTTTAAGTATCGCGGGGTCTTGCTCACGAATGAGGTTAGGATGGAGCATGAGATTGACGGATTGGTGCGGCGTCCGAGGTCCTAAGGATGCTGTACTGGACCGTTGTGGTGAAGAGGGAACTGAGCCAGAAGGCGAGGCTCACAATTTACCAATCAATCTACATTCCTATCCTCACCTATGGTCATGAGCTCTGGGTAATGACTGAAAGGACAAGATCGCTGATACAAGCGGCGGAAATGAGGTTCCTCCGTAGGGTGTCTGGGCTCACTCTCAGGGACAGGGTGAGAAGCTCGGACATCCAGGAGGGACTCGGAGTAGAGCCGCTGCTCCTCCGCATCAAAAGGAGTCAGTTGAGGTGGTTTGGGCACCTAATAAGGACGCCCCCTGGTCGTCTCCCTAAGGAGGTCTTCCAGGCACGTCCAACTGGGAAGAGGCCCTGGGGAGACCCAAGACATGCTGGAGGGATTAAATCTCCCGGCTGGCCTGGGAATGCCTCGGAGTCCCCCAGGAGGAGTTAGAGGGCCTGGCCAGGGACANTCCCGGCTGGCCTGGGAATGCCTCGGAGTCCCCCAGGAGGAGTTAGAGGGCCTGGCCAGGGACAGGAAGTGTGGGCTGGTCTGCTTAGTCTGCTGCTACCGCGACCCGGATAAGCGGATAATAATGAATGGATGGATGGATGGTTTCACAGAAGCATCGTAACATGTCTGATCTTTAAAAGTTGCTGAGTTTGTAAGGCAGAAGGAAAGGAGCAACAGGATGTAAACAGTTTTGCAAAATGGTACCTCGTGTCCTGTTTCGCCATCATCCATGCGATCAAATAACAAATTCTCACCTGATAACAAGTTAGTTAACGAAGTCTGGCTGTAGCAAAAGTGTGTTTAACAGCCGTTTTGTATTTGAGTCCGATACTTTCCCCATATATCCAAAAGCTTTTTAGGGTTCTCCAGTATTGTTGTGATCACCGAGCCCCAGTAACAACTCCTCAAAAAATACGGTAACGATGCCTGAAACAAGCCACCATTTGGAGGATTTGTCACTGCCATTCCTGCATGTCTCATACACAATCCTACGTACACGTCCTCAATATAGACAGCTTTGACATGCTTGGATGCGTCTAGAATCTTTTGGGCTAAATCCAGCGAGAAGACGTAACCCAATCCCAGGGCGTAAGGAGGATATTGGGACTCAGGGAAGACTTCCACAGGCAAAAACCACTTTGAGTTTGGGTCTCGGAGAACAGCAGCACCCCTCGCCACCAATCCTGTCATGTAGAGGTGATCTGGGGCTTTCAAAACCAAATCCATGAGGTTGTGGACGTTGAGAAACATGTCCGAGTCAATTTTCATGGCGTAGGAGGTGTTGGGGCAGTGGGAGTTGAGCCACTCAAACATCAGCATGGTTTTAATGGTGAGGTTCATGTAGCTGTCCAGGAAGTCATACTGGAGAAGGTCATGATGTTCTTGGCTTTCCTGTAACACCTAAAATGACAGACAAGTTTATTGTCTCTCTGCTTCAAGATGTGCTGAAACTGGTCTAAAATGGCGTAGAAACCAGTTTAAAACCCAGTTTAAATAAGATAGAATCCTCATAAATCAGTTTGGGAAAATGCTAATCTTTGATAAAAAGCAGCAGAAGCACAGAAACGAATGAAACTATCTCTGCATCACAGCTGCCTTGCCCTGCCCTTCACCAAGTTTGTCAAAATCGATTCATATCTTCTTTGAGTAACTCTGCTTATGAATACACGACGGAGTATTAGGGCCACATCAGAGAAAAATTAAATAAATAAAAGGAGGAGGATTTTTTAATTTATTTTGCTATCGAGAAAAAAGTCAAAATTTCAAGAATAAAGTCGAAATTTCGAGAATAAAGCTGAAGTATTATTTCGAGAAAAAAGTCGAAATTTTGAGAATAAAGATGATATTTTGAGAATAAAGTCGAAATTTTGATATAGCTAAATCAAACTGCTTTGCATTTAGGCTCTGATTCTACAAGATGCCTTGTGTAGATGAACTCGTGCTTCAGAATCAGCTTTAGTAACAAATTCTGTCTCTTTTAGCGCATAAACACAGTTTGGTAATAAGTATCAGGACTTTAAAGCGATTGTGCCAAAGATTGCGTCTGTTCAGGAGGAAAAACCACACAAACTTGGAGGAAGTGGCCGCATTCCTGCAGACCAAAACAGCTGGAAATGGACAGATGTGAGGGTATCGATGGCTACACCTGCAATCAATACAAAGAGGACATGTTGGATCACAAGACACAATAAGACAAGTTGTTTGATCCTATAGGTGGAGCTCAGGCATTACTGCAAGAGAGGTCCAAACGCATTTCAACTTTATTCTCAAAATTTCAACTTTTTTCTTGAAATTATATTTCAACTTTATTCTCGAAATTTTGACTTAATTCTCAGAATTTCGACTTTAATCTCAAAATTTTGACTTTTTTCTTGAAATTATACTTCAACTTTATTCTCAGAATTTTGACTTCAATCTCAAAATTTCGACTTTAAACTCGAAATTTCGACTTTTTTTCTCAAAAGCAAAATAAAAAAAAAAAATCCTCCTCTTTTTATTTTTTTTCTCTGATGTGGCCCTAATACTCCGTCATATGANAAAAAAAAAAAATCCTCCTCTTTTTATTTTTTTTCTCTGATGTGGCCCTAATACTCCGTCATATGAATAAAACCAAATTCGAGTCATGAAGAAAGAACTTGGAATGAAATGAATCAACTCCCCTGTTCCTTGAGGGGTTCAGCCTCATCTCCTTCTTTGGCCCGTCCCAGCAAGAAATAATGGCTGACCACTTGGCCCAGGACTATGGTTTCTTTCCCCCAAGTCTGGCGGATTGCATCACGAGCCTCCTTGTTCTGAGGTGCAACTGGGACCATGAGAACAAGGAACGGGCTTTGCTGCTGACATCGATCCGGTTCGTCCAGGATGAACTGGTACCTGTGTGGATATGCCACAAAGTAGCACTGTGTTGCAGGAAGGACGTCTGGTGATTTCTGTGTAAGCAGAGAGTTTTTATTGTAGAATATTATTATGGGTCATTATATTTACTTTTTTTTATTGTTGATAAAACTGGGAATTTTTAATTATATTTAATATAAAAAAAATCTGAAAACAATTAGAAATAGTATTAAAAATAGCATGTTCAAGTTTCCATGTGTTACTTTCATTTACATTTTCTGGTACTTTTTATTTTTATTTCTGAGTAGAAGTCAGTTTGAGCTGTACTCATCATGAGATTACCTCATTTACTGTAAACTAAGGTGATTTTTGTTCTTACAGAAATAAGTCAAAATAAAATGTTTTGAAAAATAAAATCCAAAATTAATAAAACCTATTGATAATTTAGGTGATATTATTTTTCTAAAGATAGGTTTTTTTAAAAAAAACTCCTGCATTTGCACTTTGTTGAACTGAAAGTTTAGTTTGTTTTTTTCTTTTTAATTTATTTATTTTTACAATTTAAAAAAATGAAAAATTTCTAGAATCAAGAATTCTGTAAAAAGAAGTTTTGCAGGCTTGGCAGAAATGTCAAGATCTTCACAAAAAATTTTTATCATCCTGTCTATTAAAGGATTATATTTTACAGTGCAGCAAATTCAATGAAAAGTAAAAATGCAAAGATGATTCCAAAGGGTGAATTTTTTTTTTTTTTAAAGTACAGTAGCAAGCAGTTACATACTCAAGTTTATAACTTATCTAAACAGTGCCATGCATTTCTTATCAACAAATTCAAACAACCCTGACATATTTTGATAATACGGCCTTCACACACTTGGATGGTTAACGTTAGCAGGTTTTGTGCAGTTCCCTGATTCAGCATCATGAAGGCAAATAAATATACCTACATGGAGACTTGTGGCGGTGACGTAAGACTTTGTTGGCCATGTGGTTGTCCTCCAGTAATTCAAAGACCAAGACAGCGGGGGCTTTGAAATGTGGAAGCTTAACATTAACGTCCCCATCAAGAGTAACAGCATCAAAAAACACAGCAACGATCGCCTCGCTCGTGTCCATGGAGTCTTTTCACTGTCAAGACAAAGAAAAAATAAAGATCTTTCCAGCCTCTCATTAGAAGAATTACATGAGAAGCAATTTACCGGCCATTACTGGACTGTCATCATCATTTTCCTAATGAGGAAGCACTTTGCTGATATTGCCTCTTCCTTGCAGAGTGATGTGGGCAGCAGAACATTAGCTATGATTTATGTGGAACTGTTTTGATTTCCATTAGGATCTGAATCCATCAGAAACCACCGGGACCGCAAACTCACAAAATGCTTTTGAGCTCGCTGCAAAGACGAAAACATTTGAGGAAAAATGTGTGATGAACATTGTACTTACATATTAACATGTAACCTGTTCTATGTGTTCATAAGCTCCCAATTAGACTGTGACGTTATACTGTAATTACATTAAAGAGCTTGTGGTACAAATGTGACTGATACAAACAATAAATAAACATTAAGAAGGGCCACAGCTGCTCCAAAGTGCCACACAAATCATAACATGCTTCTCCAATGTCTTTATTTACTGACATTCGTTACTGTCGTTAATGGGTGGTCCAGTTATGAAAGTCTGAAACACATCCGAAATCCATTCAGATTCATCAGGAGTGCAGCCTTCTTGATGTGAAAGCCTGTTTACCATTTTATAAACCAACTCCTTTTATGCCCTTGTACAGTATGATCTGAGTTTTATTGTTTAATTAGTTCCTGAGCCTTGTTTGGTCCTTTTCTCAGCGAGTATAAAGATTATCCCTTCTGTTCTGTGGAGTTCCACAATGTTTTTGNTTTTTTTTTTTTTTTTTTTTTTTTTTATGTTGTCGCTGATTTTACCTCGTTATTTTTATTATCCATAAGTTACCAAAAGTAATGCTTAATCTGGACAATTTGGGGCTGATATTTTACTTCTTCTCCACTGAATCCAGCTACTGAGTTTGTTGTGAGATACAATTGTCTGCAGATATAAAGTGTAAAGTGTTCATGGTCTGGTAATCCACACACTGATTTAAGTCTGTCAGAAAGATTTGGTAAATTCACATTCTAAACTGTTTTACTTTCACAAAGTCTCTTTTTTTTTTGTCACATGAGGAAAAAAAAAAAAAAAAAANAAAAAAAAAAAAAAAAAACAGCTGATGAAAATGTTGTTTCGACATTTTAGCTTTGGGTGGAGAATAGTTTGACCTGTGCTGAGATGGAGTGTGTTATGGGCTTTTCTATGCATTATTTAAAGCTTGGTGTGTGCATTTTTACCACATCCTCACCTTGTGGAGTGTTAGAGATCACACACACACACACAAACACACACGCACACACACACGACCGTCTGAATTCTCAAATTCAGGTTTAAGTCACTGGAAACGGAGTTTTTAATACTTGAAGCATGTTTACCTGAGTTAGTAAAAAACAAATAAAATGTAATTGAACAGACTAAACTGCTGAAGAACCATTTCAAATATAACAAGAGAGCAACATTTCAAAGCAAATAGGCATTTTAGAAACTGAAATTAAATTATTTACCTGTTGTTGGTAAAAAATTTAATTTCCAGTATCTTATTTTCCATTCCTTTCGGAGTTTCAAAATAAAATCTCAGATATTTTAAATCCAAAAATAAAATTTCAGGTAAATAATTTTAGGTAACAAAGAAAGACAAAAACACATTTTTTCAGTTCGGCTCCAACATGTTGAAATGAGCACTATGGCTTACAGTAACTAACTTGCTCTGTTGTGCACAACAGGTGAAAGACTTTAGATTCCTTTTGGATTATGATATTTTCATCCACGTTTTTACACACACACATCTTGCTGTACAGTATCCTGCACCTCCGGACTGATTTGTTTATGCAGACATGAGCTCATGGAAAAGGTTTCATTTTCAAAAAACATAAGGGGCACGAGCCTGTATCCTCCGTTATACTTAGAATAAATGAGATTAATAAGAAGAACTAGGACTCACCATTTGGATCTGGAGTTCTCCAGCATTTTCCAAAGCAGAGAATGTTTTGAAAGCCGGACGGCCGAGTTAGAGAGCGAAGCACTCAGTGGAGAGAAAGAGGATGTTGCTGTCTGTCTGCGTGGCCATTTCTGGTAGTGCGTATAGTGCATTTAAGGCCTGCTCTTCCCAGCATACACACACACACACATGCATGCATGCACACGCACACACACACACTCACCCAGTTTAGATCCGTGGGAAAAACACGTCAAAACATCTGCAAATCATGTACAGTAAATATGTTTGAAAATATATATATCTTTTCAGATACTGGATCTGCCGTAAAATAAGTCAGATAGAACAGACTTTCATCTTTTTTTAGAATTTATTTCTAAACTAGAGATATTAGCAGGAAAATGTGTGTCATTCTCATTGCAACATCAGCAGTTGGCAAGAAAAAAAAACTTCCTTCCCTCCTTTTCCTTTTTCTAACTGTAGTTTTATAAGGCTGTTTAGTAATTACAATCTTCATGAATAGTGACCTTTCTATAGTTGTTTACTGTTAACATTTCTTTTGATCGCTCTTGGTTTTGACCTACAAGTAGTTTATAAACTGATGATGACTGCATGTACATGGGCATTGTCATGTCTGTGTTTTGAGCTACGCCGAAACTAAAAAGTCTCAAATCTTATTCAGTGTCAAAACTTGTGGTAAGGGTAGATGTGCAACGGATCTCAGCCAATATCCTGCCTGTGCTGCTGAGTTACCGATAAGATACATGTGGTTTTAGCTGACATTTTGCTTGACTAATGGAAGGTATCACGTGTTAGTTGTGTTTTTTTTTTTTTNTTTTTTTTTTTTGTTTTTTTTTTTGATCACCTGGTTACAGTAAATGCAAATTTGAATGTGTAATCTGATGTGTGTCTGTGGTTAGTGGAAGTTTCCTTGTCTGAGTCAAACCTTACTTAAGGCTGACGAAGTAACCTTTATTAGGTAAAATCTAAAGAATCAATACAAAAGCCCTGCACTGAATTCTACCTTTCTGAAGCTTATAGTGCTGACTTCTTAGGTGAACAAACAGCACACATCAAAAGTGTCCAAAAGTCCAAACTCCTCCTGTCTAGTTTCCTCCAATGTCTAGTTTAAAAAAAAAAAACTTACAAGTCCATCATAGACTCAAGTCTGCCTTACTTCCAGGCATGGGTCATCACCTTCTTGGATAAAACCTCTTCACCTGGTACAAAACCAAATCCATTTTCAACAATCCAGGGAGACCACACACACACACACACACACACACACACACACACACACACACACACCTGTCTCTACCCTTTACTCTTTCTCCTTCACTGCCTCCTTCTCATTCCAAATACCTACTGCATGTTATCATTTCATAGCCCAGGTGCAACATTCTCGCTGACCGTGCTAACAATGCTAACCGTGCTAATGCTGCTCACTGTGCAGCATGCTACTCACCATGCTAACGCTGCTCACCATGCAGTATGCTACTTACCATGCTAACGCTGCTCACCATGCAGTATGCTGCTCACCATGCTAATGCTACTTACCATGCTAACGCTACTCACCGTGCTAACACTGCTCACTGTGCTAATGCTGCTCACCATGCTAACGCTACTCACCATGCAGTATGTTGCTCACCATGCTAATGCTGCTCACTGTGCTAACATTGCTCACCGTGCTAACACTGCTCACTGTGCAGTATGCTGCTCATGATGCTAACACTACTCACCATGCTAACGCTGCTCACCGTGCAGCACGCTGCTCACCATGCTAACTCTGATCACCACGCTAATGCTGCTCACCATGCAAACACTGCTCAGCATCCAAATGCTGTGCAGCATGCGCAATTTCAGAATAATTTATTGCAATAAAAAAATTATTTCCATATATTTCAATTGTTTTGATGCTGTGCAGAAATTTCTAGAGTTACCATACCACCAGGGGGCGCTTCAAGTACCATTGGTGGCTCATGTACCACAGTTTGAGAACCACTCAATTGATTTATTGATGGATTGTCCTCTCCTACATTTCCTCTGAATTACAAAGTTTTATGTATTTCTGTTTATATTTTGTAGTTTCTTTGGTGTTAGTGACCCTTTTAAAAAAAAAACTGTCCTATGAGAGAAGTTGTGACTGTAAAGCCACATTTCTACAGCATTTGTTTTAGGCCAGAGGTCATTGCCCAACACCCTGAAAATGTTGCTTAGCTTTCACAAAGGAGGAAGTATCATGTAAAAGCTGCATGAGAACAGTCCAGCCATTTATGATCTGAAATTGTTGCCTTAAAGTTTTCATTCTCTGCAGGCTCGATCACAATCCAGCTCAACTAAGCCTGCTGCACTGTCTTATTCTTTTATGTATTGTTATGACCTGACTCTAGGTCACAATAAAACAAGGGGATGCACACAGATTAGGCGAAAACAAAGTAACATATACCATATATACTCGACTATAAGCCCATCAAGTATAAGCCGATTTTGACCTGCAAATTTAGATTTTTAAGGAAACCCACATATAAGCCGATCCCCTGATATTGTTCCATCAAATTATTTGTTTCGCAAATTACCGGTACCTGTTGAGTTGTGGTGCAGTTCAGAGCAAAGAGACGTGTTGCTGCTCTTCACGATCTGCTGCTGACTTTCTGTTGCCTGGTGTGATGAGGTCAGAAAGAATGGACAACTTGTTTCACAAAGTAAACATGGGTTTACCTTACTGCCCTTTAAAAGTAATCAATGCCAAATACTAATTTAAGCTTCAATTAGAGGCCCCCCCCCNCCCCGGCCATTCAGCATAATTGTCCCCATCACTGTTGAAGGCAGTCTTCATCTGTGGTTTCTCGGAGAAAAGTGCTTTTACCTGATCGCGCGTGTTAACAGGTGAAACATTGCATTTAAATATGGATGCATCATCTGAAAATTTGATCTTGAAAGATTAGGGGATTTGGCAAAATTATACAAAAACTAAAATACGGTTTTATATTTTGGAAAATGTTTGACAATAATGCAATGTTTACGTGGGCAGTATTTGTTGGGCTTAAGCATGCAAAACCACTGGCATGGTCCTTTAAGATAAATATCATTCCATACTTGAAAGATCACATTATTAACTCTGCAAACTATATTGGTTTTTGAATCCTGCAACAACGTAATTACTATTGACCAATGGACATAGTTCTTAGCATGGGATGATTGCGGTTTTGGTTTTTATATATATATACTTTACATACAAATATAATAGGGCAGAAAACGTATTAAGAAATGGAGAAGTGAAAAGAAGAACAAGCAGCTAAATGTGTAAGAGGATAAACATCTGATATGTACAAAACAACTCATATAGCTTTTATTTGCTCTCAGTTAAATTATTTCAACCAATATATCCAATGAATAGTCAAAGAAATTAGCAGAAATAAAAAGACAAACACCAAACTGTATATTGCCACCGAATATAACAACTCAAATTATTAATCATTGTATCAAACAATCTCAAATATCCAGAGTTCATTGGTTCTAATCAATGACGGTACATTTGTGTAAATTCAAAACATTATTTACTTTGCTTAAATATTATGGTAATTATCTTGGTTTCTTAAAGCTCACAAAGAAGAATGTCTAGGAAGGTTCTCAGTCATCCATCATTAAATAACTGGCAGGAGTAGTTGAAGGCTGCTGGACTTGTTATTTAGTCTTTAAGATGTCTCGTCATTCATTTGTCCTCAGGGAATCATTGGACCTGGACTCACATAGCGATCATGTGACTCTTTAGATGTGGAAACTCTTTTATAATTGACAACACTGGTAAAACATTTTAAATAGGTGATAAATGGTGGCATAGCCAGTGTTGCCAATTGGTTTCTGCGGAAAGTCAAGAAATGCTCCAAAAAGTCCTAGAAGTCGCTTGATGATGTCATTAGCTAATTGCATGTATGACGTTACCATGCAGCTTACATATCCCCCCTTTTTTATGCCTTGCCAAGTTGTCTCAAAATGTTTCTAATTCTAGGCAAACTGTTAACTATGTTTCTGAGAGAGAATGTCTGAAATTATGACTTTGGAGGCAATTTACATATTTCCAATAATTGCACGATTTGTTTCAATTGAAACGTCTCATCAAAGTGTAGTTTAACTGAGACAAAGTTAGTTTTACGCTCGACGCGATTAAAGGTTTTTTAAGGAGCCGATATCTGACGAGCTTCTAACGTAAAACGAACTTTACCGCAACTGAAGTGAAGCTTTCAGCACATGGAACCCTCCAGATCAATCAACAGATCAATAGATTTCCTCATAGATGATTGAGAACTAGTGCGGATCATGTTTTCAAACGAATTTCTCCACAGTTCAGCTGGAATCAGACCGGTCCGGTTGTTCTGGTGCAGATCTGAGTGTGAATGCTGCGTTGAAGTGAAGAAGATGCTGTTAAAACGTTAACGTTAGCATCTCTGCGAATCACCTGGCTAAAGGTGCGAACGACAAATGTCAGTTTACTGCTGGACACTGACTCAGAGCTGAAGAAGCTCGTTGGATGACGACGACAAAGATCTTTAAGACGAAACAAGGACGAGTCCGTTTGTGTTGAACTGCTGCTGCCAGATAGGAAGAAGAATGTGGTCTGGTTCAGCTGGAGTGAAGCCACTTTGGTGGACTGGAATGGTCCTCCAATCCAAAATTTAGTCCATCAGAAGGGTTATATGACAACATAAAATGTCCATCCATCCATCCATCCATCCATCCATCCATCCGTAGCAAAAAGAGGCGCTCACACACTCAGGCCTGTGGCTGTTAGCAGAACGTGTAGGAATTAATTCGTGTAGATCTATGCAGAAGTTATGAAAGCTGTACAGAGATTATTGTAGCACGACAAACATTAAAAAAACACCTGCTATATAGAACTCTTCTGATAAAATTAAATATTAAAAAAAACAGTGATGCTGTCGTCGACCTCCTTTTCCCTTTTTCCATTAGTAACGTTCCTTTATGGCAGGACAAGAAAACAAATACATCAACATAAGACGTTTATTCTCCATATTAAAAGGTTGCGGCAAATGATTGTGTCGTTTATTATTTTGTCTATATTTCTTGATGTATTTTATCTAAACGGGTGGTCATGCAAATAGAAAAAGCCAAGTCCTTTATGTCTTTAGCCTGACGGTAGAAGTTGATGGGTTATTCTGGCTGCTTTTCCTCATGACTAGTTTACCAGTTTTACAAGTCAAACGCTTAACTTGGTTACAAGGTGATGAGCTGACTGGTTTCCAGTTTCCCCTCATTTGTTTTATTACCGTCCCAGTTCGAGGACAAGGAGCTTTTTAGTCAGCTAACTTACACAACCAGCTAATTGTGCTTTCGCATTTATGAAGTTCAGCGATTCGGCATCGAACCTGCTGCTTCACGCTTACCTTAGACTTAGCATCTTGATATTGGTGCTGAAGCCTATTTACTAATAAATCAACTGTTCAGCTCCTCAGATTAAACAAGGCAGCCAGCAGTCGAGCGGTTCGCCAAGAGGTGGACTTGTTGTGTTAAGGTGGACTGGTTTGACAAGATCATTGCTTTAAAGTCTGCTGTTAAATGATGCGCCACCTAGTGGACAGTTAGGTCAATATTCTGAAACCTCAGTTAGGTATGAGATCGACTGACATTCCCACATCAAACTACTGTTGTTTTTAAAGCAGAAAACAGTTCAAACATTCTGCTGGTGTGTGTGCAGACTGCTATGCTGAGAATCAAGGCATTTTTATCGTTTCTGCTCCAACGTCCAACTTACGAGTCCAGTCTGCAGATCCCTACTTGTTGTGGGCTTTTCCGGTTCATTACATCCACGTCCACATCTGTCCACGAACTACTCACCTGTCTTCTCATGTACCCAGGATACTATTGATGTTGTGTGAAAACGTTTCCATTTCAGTGGTCGTTGCTACAAATCACGCATACCAGTTTCACTTAGTCTGTGAGTAGTTGGTAAATCCAGAAAGCAAATCTGTTTTTAAGATCTGAATCTGCAAGCTGCAAAACAAGGTAGCGAGGAAACCCATTGTGCTAGTCTCTTTATCGCAGCCAGATGTAAACCGGCCTAAAACCAGCTGTAACCAGTTTCTCCTGAAAACCAGAATGACACCAAGTCTGTACACAGTCCAAGAACCCAGTGAAACCCAGCCAATCAACCAGTCCGCCCCACGTCCGAAGTCCTTGAAAAGCAGTCTGTAAATCGGCCTGTAGTCCAGCACCAGCTCAGAAAGTCCTTCTACCAGATGTCAGAACTTAGTTCTCTGCTGGTAAGAGGCACAAAGCTGCTGTTCAGGTGGAGTTCTGGCTTCTTCCCCAAAGTGCTGCTCTGAGCCGCCTGAAAAATACAACAACGCACAGCCTGGTTAGCAGCGACGACCTCAAAGCCAGCAACACTCATTTACGCCAATGAACAAATGTTAAGTAATAGTGTTCTCATGTTTTCTCACAAGACACAATGCAGCAGGATTTTTAAAGGTTTTTGTGTAATAATGGATTAAAAAAAAGCATTTTATCTGTGAGATTTAGCCACAAGGGAACTTTAGATGTGGTTGTTCTAGATGTGCTATTCCAGAATCGCAGTGACAGCAAGGTTAAATTCCATCCATCCATCCATCCATCCATCCATCATCCATCCATCCATCATCCATCCATCCATCCATCCATCATCCATCCATCCATCCATCCATCCATCATCCATCCAGCCATCATCCATCCATCATCCATCCATCCATCCATCCTCAATTTCTGGATTTATTTGCCTTTAGACTCTTGACTTCCTTTTTAGCTCCGCCCCTTTCCCAGCTGATCTGTTTCTGATTTTTTTTCCCTTCAGATTCTCTACTCACCTTTTTTGATCTCCAGTAAAAGTCTGGTTTTATCTTACATACCTGTGTGAGTCCTGCTTTTGGGTGCAGATCTGAAGCATGATAACATGCTAGGATTTGGCGATGGCTATCGCTGTCATTGGGACCCTGAAACTGCATATCAGAAAAAACACACCTGTACTCCTTTTGTGGAAAATGAAAGATTCAACCCTTCTTGAAGTTGTCTGATATTCTGGAGTGTTTCTGAAATGGAAAAACGAGCTGCATTCTATAAACTATCGTGTTCCTGTGACTGGACGATGGTGCGCTAGTTCTCCTATGACACCTTTCATTTCCTGTTCTGTTAGAATAAATGAATATCTGAGATGGGATGATGTAAACTATGTTCTTTCTAAGTCTTCTTTTATCAAAACAGACCTCTTCTTCCCCAGTGATCTGCTCTGAACCCCTGAGAAAAAAAAGAAGGGGGAGGGGGTGTTTATTTTTAAGGAAATTTAAAGAAAAGGACACACTGTGCAGATGTTAGATGCTGAAACTATCTAGGAACAAAAACGAATTGCAAAAGGAAACACGAGCGTCTCTGTCTCCTCACACACCTGTCCGTTCAGAAGCGTCATGGGGATGTTGCAGTAGACGTGGCGCCCCCCGGGGCCGAGAGTNGGGGGGGGGACATGGAGGAGGGTTGCGTGGGCAGCTGGAACTCATAGCTGTGGCAGAAGTGTCTCATTTGGGCTGCCGTAGCCGTGTGGCCCCCTCCCAGCGGCAAGGTCATCTGGTTGTAGTCAGGGATCTCTGTCGCCAAGGCAACCTATTGTGAAAATACATTTTTTTTAAAATCACATACAAGATGTATTATATGTCAATGGAAAGTCTAATTTGGTTTACAAGGAGTTGAATTAAATATAGTTTAAGTTGGGATATTACTGCAGCTTTAAGACATGCCAAATAATTAAATCACTTAATAGTACAGCTGACCTGATGATGTCCATGGCGACTGTCGTTAGTGGGCCCCAGGGAGGCAGAGGTGGTTGTCATGGCAATGGTGGAGACGGCGGTCTGTAGGTCACCAAAAAGGCCCTGTTCACCAGAGTCTATCACCTGTTACCATGGAAACGTCATAACATAGTCCAGTGTTATGCAGCAGTATGAATTATCGTAGTAATGGTAAAAGTATAGATTTAACAGCAATACTAAAGTATGTGAAGTATTTAAATAAGATATTTAAAAATTTGTTCTAAAAATAGATGATTGATATCTATATCTATCTATCTGTATATATATATATACTTTATGTATATATATAACATACATACACAGTAGTTTGAGGCCACCCCAGATTTTTAAAAAAGTCATCAATACACTGTATTTATTCATTTATTTATTTATTTTACAATTTATTGCACAGGAAATGACAAAAATATATAAAATAAATATGACTAATTTATTATTAATTTGTTAAATTTATTAATTTATAACTTATATTTATATCTATCTATCTATCTATATATATAGATATATATATACACATATATGTATATATATATCATTTTCATATTATAATATTCTTTACACATAAGCTGTGCTGATATATATATGTATATGTATATATATATCAGCACAGCTTATGTGTAAAGAATATGATATCTGAGAGTGATGAGACTAAAGCCAAATGAATAAAATTAACAAGTTAGAAAACACATTTTACCTGAATTCATATTCTCAGTTTGTTTAAAACACTGAACTACTTTGGAAAAATTCACATGAATTTTTGCATTTGGTTTGTTAACTAAAGAGCTCCTCTGATATGATCTGATGTTCGTTTTTTTCCTGCTTAATGAACCCAAAACCAAAATAAAGAAGCAAATACATCAGAAATGCTCCTTTCATTAATTTTAGCATAAACCCCTACATTTGGTGTAAAGTAGTAATCCTTATAATAAAATCAGGCTTCACATGATAAATAATATTCATTTCCATCAGCATTTCCCAAATTTCACTGCATCTATGTTAAAGGTGCTGGCGAACATTAAACGCTGTTTCTATCTGTTTTGCTTCAGACTATATTTTCTCCTCCATGGTTACACCAAACATCAGGAAAACATATCTTTTCTCACCAGGTCATACACCACCTGAGGTGCCAACACATGGTAAACATGTCCAGAATTTGTCCTCAGTTTGAATTTCATTTTAATGCATTACCTGTATTTAGCAGGCATTTCAAAGGCCGTCTGTCTGGTGTTAATGCATTCAGCCCAGGGGAGGAAAAGAAACGTGCAGAGAACATTTCCACGCTTAACTTTGCGTTTTCCTGGACGTTCCGCAGGGAAAGTGTCTCCTTGACTTTACACAGGAAGTACATGTCCACGGGATCTGTTTTATGGTGTAATTTACTGCAGTGCCTGCAGGTATGTATCTCATACGCAGTCTGTATGCTACATGATAAAGGATCATACCAGTGGTTTAGCATTTTTGAGCCCAATAAATACTACCAGTATATCTGTTATGTTAGTGCAAAACATTTTCCAAAACATAGAACTGTATTTTTTTTTTTTTTTTTNTTTTTTTTTTTTTTTTGTTAATTTTCCAAATCCTCAAATATCAAATGTTCAGGTGATACACTCGTGAAAATTCAATGATTCACCTGCTAACATGTATGTTCAAATGTAGAAGGTGTGAATTTGTCTTGTAACAAGGGACTTTTCTCCTGGGATTATTCTCAGGTTGTAGCTGCATTAAAACGTCAAAATAATAACGGCGTGTGATTTGCTGTGATGGATTTTCATGTTTCATGTCTCTACAAGTTGATTTGGTGTTCTATCGTTTTATGGTTTGTGTTTTGGACATTACCTGGCGTCTGGACAGCGTCTCTCTGCGTTTAGCAGGCATCTCATAGACCACCTGCTTCCAAAACTTAGAGGACAGCTCATTGCTCTTAGGACCCCTCCACTTAATGATGGATAAACCCTGAGAGGAGAGGAGAGGAGACAAGACAAAGGAAGAGAGGAGAAGAGAAGAGAAGAGAAGAGAAGAGAAGAGCATCGGTCTATTCATCCATTATCCAATGTCACAGAAATGCTGACATGGAGCCATGATCTGCAACCTTTAATGCTTCACAACTCCATCCGTCTTTTTTTTATTCTGTACCTTGATGGTATGTTTCAGCGCTTCAACCTCCTGGTAGTTCATGACGCTCTTCAGGTCGGCGCATTCTATCATGATCACCTGTGGAAGGAAACAGGAAGTTTAGAAAGCGATGAATCTATAAGATTATAGATTCATCTATAAGCAGAACGTAATCAGGTTCTGCATGATCAGACCAGAGCGACAATGAGACCATGTGCGAAAAAAACTCAAAAAAGCAAAGTTACCCCATGCATGTGTATGTTTTTCCAAAATATTCTAAAAGTTCTAAATAAAATATTTACAGTATATATACATGTATATATATATATATGTATACACAGGCAGTCCCCAGATTAGGAACACCCAACTTACAACCGACCGTCATAAATCCTATTAAATTAAAAATTCACATTACATGCAATGATTCGTAATAATGAACGGCGCACTACTTTACAACGTACGTCAAAACAAAGAATGCCTCTTCCTCGTCTCTTTAAGTGTTAACAAGTGTTTTTTTTATACTCCCCCCCACACACACACACATTCTCTCGCTCTCTGTTTACAATGTTGTAGCTTATCTGGAAGTGTTTCTTTAATGTTTTTTATGCATAGAAAGGTAAAATACATACGCTAGATACGCACCTTACGTAACTGTTCCGACTTACGAACAGCTGTANTAGAAAGGTAAAATACATACGCTAGATACGCACCTTACGTAACTGTTCCGACTTACGAACAGCTGTAGAAACGGAAGTTGTATCTATCTATCTATCTATCTATCTATCTATCTATCTATCTATAGACACTGTATATACACAAAAAAGTAAAGTTGGGCAAAGTGCATCTGCTTTGACTCAAAGAAGAAAAAAAAAACTTGCTGCGCTCACACACCTTCATGGAATTTACTTTACTCAAAACCCAGATTTTAGATTTTTTTAATCACTAAATAAGTTCTGGCCTCTATAAACTATTTTCTCTTCGTCGTCTTTAAGCCTCTGCTAGCAGGCGATCGTCACTCTGTCGCCCCCTACAGGCAAGATGTGGCATAAAAAACCCTCCAGTTATGAAGGATTATACAGCAGCTGTTCGTTTTGTCTTATATCTTTGAAATGCACCGGGACGTTCAGTCGGTTTGACTTCCTGACTGCACCTTGATCTCCCCGGTAACCAGCATGGAGTGGAGGCGTGTCTCTATCTGGAAGATGCTCCACCCTCTTTTGGCGACAAATTCTGGAGTCAAAACGATGATTAAACGTCTGCTCTGCTCCACGCTGCGAGCCAAGTCCTCGATGTAGGCTGTGACAGGAAGTGAAAGACAGGAAGTATCTGAGGTTAGAAATATGACACCCAGAATGATGTAGAAAACATATCTTTATTCAACAGAAAGTAGATGAACATCTAACTCAGTCATCACATTCTGTTTCACATATAAAATGAAAAATATACATAAATGAAACCCGTATCAGACGTAAAAAGTATATTTACTCAAGTACTGCTCTTAAAAGTAGTTTTCATGTTCTTCTCATTTACTTTTTTGTTTTCATTTTATCATACTTTGTACTACAACGCCATTTTTAGCAGCTGTACCTTTTTCTCTGCATCATATGTTGGTTTTAATTACTGTTAATTTATAGATTAAGACTGTAATAATGAGACAAATTATAAAAGATTACTGTCAGGTAAAAACCTCCTATCTTAGTTGTGCTTTTGCTGAATGGCACAATATTTTAGAAATTATCTGGAGAATTTCAGAGAGGAAAAGAAGAACATGCTCTATAGCAGCTGATAATCCTTAAAGCATGAAAATCTCCAAAACATTTGGGTGAAAGACTACATACTTTATCTCTAATTTTGGGGATTTTTTATATTTCATTCCAGAATTTTTAATTCTGTCAACTGCATGGATTCACACTTGTGGCATGAAGGAAATGTTACTAGGACCTATAAAACGTTACTCAGCATTCTTTTCAAGCATGATGCTGTTAAATTGCCAAATTAAAGGACCATACCAGGCATTTTGCATGTTTGAGTCTAATATATTCATTTTTCATACATGTTACGTTACTGAATCATTTCCCAAAGGATAAAACCGTATTTCAGCTTTCCTGATATTTTGCAAAATCTCTTAATCTTTCAAAATCAAATATTCAAGTGATACACCCACCTTAAAAATCCATGTTTCTCCTGCTAATAGTTACACAGCCTTATGAAGTCACGGTCCTTTAAATTTTTCCATAAACGCAGGTCTTCTTTTGGGACTATATTCCCCGGTGGAGGCATACATTCACTCCACGCTTTTTATTGAGCTTAAATGCTAAAATTACATAAATTCTAAAAAAAAACCTGAATACACGTCTTGTTCATGATGATAGATTAGCTGACCTGGAAGGTAGGAAAAACATTTTTAATTCACCGTTCCAGTAGTATGCTTTGGGAAATGACTGTCAGTAACGTTACGTGCATAAAAATTGAATATATTAGGCTCAAACATGCAAAATAGCCAGTATGGTCCTTTAACAGAACACATACATGTTTGTATTCTGCTATAATTCATAACTATTATTTCTAAATTGAAGAATTTGCATCTATTAGTGAAGTCAGGTGAATTAAAAGGCTTTTTTAAATATGATTTATTTTATTGGTTATGAGTCATAATTAAACAGCACAGTTTAAAAGTTCATGTAGACTAAATCATTTGGTCTTCTTTTTCTTCTTCTTCTTCTTCTTCTACTTCTTCTTCTTCTTCTGCTTATATTATTATTATTATTCCTTTGCTGCTGTTCGTGCTGAGCCCTGCATAAATATTTCTTCGACAAACATCATATTACCAATTACTGTACGTGACATTCTCGCTGTTTTTCCTAAAACTGAGTCAGTCAAATTGGTTATTATCTCACAAATTTGCAGTTAAAGTGAAAATGTCTGAAAACTTTGTGCTGCATGAATGACAGATTCTCTCTCTTTTGCTCTCTTTCTCTCTCTCCATCTCCATTTCTCTCTCTTTCTCTCTATCTTTTCATTTGCTAACTAAATTAATGACAGAGACACGTTGTAATTTCACGCTCAATTTGAGGGGCACAAATAGTACAGAACAGCCTGGAATTCTCTCTTTCCTTTTCTTCCTCTCTTCTTTCTTTCTCTCTCTCTATATCTTCCTCTCCTCCTCACATTAACCTCCCCTCTCCTCTCCTCTCTCACCCATCTTTTCTGCTCCCTCTCTTTGTTTTTAAGGATTATGTAAATCTTCTTCTTTTCCTTTCGGCTTTCCCTTCAGGGGTCACCACAGCAAATCATCTGCCTCCA
>VXCM01005489.1:0-33608 GCA_014773175.1 Lucifuga dentata
GTCTCCTGGACAATAGATGTATTTAAGGAACCGCATCCCTCCACCTTCACCTGCCTCTTCAACTACCTCATCAATCTGATAACAGTCTTATCTCAACAGATGTCCTCTCTCAAAGAATTGGGCAGGCCTTCATCTCTTTCCTTTGCCTCATATCGTTTCCTCGAGAAATGATTTTCATCTCTCACTGGGAATTTGTACCTGTAAGCGGTGTACGGCTTGATTAGGAGCATGTGGAGGTCTGATCTGAACATCTAATGAACCAAAGGTTTTGTTTGAGTGTGTGTGATTGTGTGTGTGTGTGTTTGTGTGTGTGTGTGTGTGTGTGTGTGTGTGTGTGTGTGTTATCAGGGCAAAATGGGTAGATTCCCCTCTGCCATCTCAGCAGAGGTGAAAAATAACAAGTGATCTTTTTGGCTGCGGTCAAACCTGCGAGCCAGCTTTTACATGTCCTTTCAGAGATGAAAAGCTTAGAGTCATCGTTAAATAAATGGAGTGTGGGATCCATGTGAATTTGTTAATTGTGAGATTGTACTAATCACAATGCCCCAAAAATTAAATACTCCTGGACATTCCCATACAGTTTGAAAAAAGGAGCCCAGTGTTCCATGGGGCATAAAGAACAGTACAGGTGGACATCAAATATTGATGATTTGGATTTTTGGAGGCCCCAGACACATTATCCCGTATTACATCCCAGTCCAGTTGCCTCTCTAATTCTGAAATTCCCATGTATTTTATGGTTATATGTATTATATTTGTAGCAGAAGTGTTCATTATTACCTGAACATTCTATTGTAGTTTATTGTTGTGTCTATGTTATTCTCTGCTATTGAAAATGTGTATGAACATAGGGATTTACATCTGCTTTTGCCTGAGAAAGTAAAATTTTTAAACTTGACAATAATGAGTATATTGTTAGCAAATATGCACTCTGCTGAATCTGCTAAAGTTTTTCTGACACCTGTTCCTTGACCTAAATTCTTTATTTTGTAACTGTACAAAAAATCTACATGCTGTACTTTCCCAGACTAGTTCTTAGCATGAGACAATTGTATGTTCATATACTTTGTACTGTTATGATACAAGTTGTCAGTTCACACATTCTATACTTTTCACTCCTCTTCCCATGAGAAGATGACCTTTACTTTACAGTCACCTACAGAGTCAGTCTGGACCAGCTGCACCCATCCCTTCCTGCTCCCCTCTCTATAAAGCCACTGTGTAACTTCTATACTTTTGAGATTCTCTTCCATTGCAAACTGTAAAGGTGATCTCCCACTGCATCCTAAGATCTTCAGTAAACAGACAGACAGATAGATAGATAGATAGATAGATAGATAGATAGATAGATAGATAGATAGATATTGATGTAAGTCAACTGAGGATGGTAATAACCTGACTATACAACAACAGATGATTCATTTAATAACACATGAACTTGTGCTGCTGTACTAAACAGATACTATGTGTGTGTGTATGCATGTGTGTGTGTGTGTATATATATATATATATATATACAGATACTAGTAGATAGTAGATACAGNATGTGTGTGTGTATGCATGTGTGTGTGTGTGTATATATATATATATATATACAGATACTAGTAGATAGTAGATACAGATACTATACTGTATAGAAATCCAGTATTGGCGACAACAGAAAATGGGGTTTAGAAGTGAAATATTTTAGTTGCCCAAATTTTCTGTTATTGAATGTGTACACTTACAGGAAGTTATAATACAAAACCTAAAATCAAAATATTAAATTTTCATCTGAACAGCAGCAAACAGTAACCTTGTTGTTGTGTGGACAGTGAGGAGGAGGAAGGAGGAAGGAGGAGGCGACTCGTGTCTTTGTAATGAAAAGCAAGATTTTCGTTGTTGTCCTTGGTTTCTGGCCTGGCTGCTGTGTCACCCTGAGTGATGGAGGAGGAAATCACGCTGCTGACTGAAGACTACATTGGGGTTGTAGGGGTTAAGAACCAATGAGCTCTCGTCAGTAATGGGATTGGCCTGGTGGGTGGGCTACGTCTGGTTGTGTATGTGTGCGTGCACTTCTTCACGTATGTCACGAAAAGTGATTGGAAAACAGAGTGATGTGGCGCCAGTGCGTTGAGTGTCATGATGAAAGATGATGACGGAGAAGGCTGTGTTCACTCGGGTTTGCTGTGGAAGCATCACTGTGATGATTGAATGACTGACTGTGATCTCTACCTGTCCCTCCCGAGGTATAATCACTGAGGTGGAATAGCTGCGTCTCTCCCCGTCATAAATCCAAGTCTCACTGTCCGGTGACAGTGATGGTGACCAAGACCAGTGGAGTTTATCTGTCCTGTTGAGTTCATGTTTAGGCCAGACTTCCACTAGTTCATTTGATGTTTGTGACTTTTAATTTGCTAAAGCAATATGATCTGCAACTGGTGTGGCTTTGACAATAAAGGACCATACCGGCGATCGCATGTTTGAACCCAATATATACAACCCACATATATGTTACATTACTGACAATTTCCAAAACATAAGTGTATTGTAGTTTTCCTGTCATTTTTTCAAATCCCTTAATCTTTCAAAATCAAATTTTCAGGTGATACACCCATCTTAAAATTCAATGTNTTCAAATCCCTTAATCTTTCAAAATCAAATTTTCAGGTGATACACCCATCTTAAAATTCAATGTTTGCCTTCTAACGCTTATGCACAATTGTAGACGCATGGTCATTTTAGTTGGGACTATATTTCCTGGTGGAGGCATACATTGTCTTCCATGCAGCTCTGTGTTAGATTGGTAAAATGAAGTTACTTCGACAACACCCNCCCCCCCCCCGTATTTTAAGTATGTTTCAAGTCTCTACAAGTTTATTTTAATAGCATGCTGGAATGAACTGAAGCCAATGGCAGTCTGGAAGGCAGAAAAAAAAAGTAAATTAAAGTAGTACATTTTGGGAAATCGTCAGTAATGTAACGTGAATTGTATGTATTGGGCTCAAACATGCATGATGGTATGGTCCTTTAAGTTGATGTAGATGAAATGGGGTTACTTTAAAACGCTGATATTTTAGCTCTGAAGTTGCATGTGCTGTGGCTCAAGTTTCCAGTTTAAAGAGTTTGACACTTTGAGTTCGGTAGGATAATCTCGATTTGGCAGTCACTGACTAGTTCTCAGAGTCGGGCTGATTGGCTGTCATTTGAAATGCAGCTTTAGGAGGGTAGGATAATTATGATCTACAATAAAGTGATGGGATTGATTTGTGACATCTCTGAAATTTGGATTAGCTCTCTTGCAGTTTTGGAAAATCTCGTGAGCCGATTTCTTGAATTCACAAACGGATTTCTTGAAATTCATTGCAAAGCGACCTGAATGTGTCTCTGCGTGCCAACATTCTGGGTGCTTTGAATGGAATAAAGCTTTGTCGAAAGACAAACTGTTTGGAGGTTTCATAGAGTGAAAGCATCGAAATTGCAGACTTTGGCCAATCAGAAAGTGCAATTCAAATGCAAACATTTGAGATTACTGAAGTTATATAGTGTCTGCTTATTGCAAATGCATAAAATAATGTGGAATGTAATGCAAATTATCCTGCTGGATATACATTAATAATATAAATTAATCTTACTCTAAATGACCCTCTGTATTAATCCTCATTTAAAATGTTCTGTCATTGCTAAAAACGATTATAGTTTTAAATTATATATATCATCATATTGTAATTGAAGTGTATTATACAGAGTCAGTACTCTAAAGCAGAAGATTTATTTGCTTGCATTCAACTGCAAGCAAATAAAGATAAATATTCAAGCTGTTGCACATTGAAAAAAACAAAAGTAAACGAGTAAAAATGAATGAACAAGCTCTATTTATCCAGAGAAAGTTTGTTAATAAACCGACCATTTTTCACCAAAGCCCTGCTTCATTTTCATACAGCTACAGACGCACACCTGGGATCAACCCAGTATAAATATTGTTTTTGTTGGCCTGAGCAGGCATTGAATCTCTTACCCAGGAGCATCTAAATGGTGGATTAACATTATTTATCCTCTTGTTGTTTGTAGAAATGTTTTCATGGCTGGTCTGAGGGTTTGAGCCACAGTCTTAAATTTTTCATCCTTGTATTTCCCAGATTCTTAAATGGAAAGGAGGACCTCTGCATGAGTCAGGCTCCAGGTGTTTGTTGGCTTGCTTGTCTGTACATATTGCTTTTTTACAGTCTGTGATGCTTAAGGGAACTATAGATGCACCAGCTGCCCAAAAGGATCAAGCATTAAAGGACATCCAGTGTGCTCATACATAAAGCAGTATGGTCAAAGTCAGAGACTAAGTAGTTACAGTGTTGCATTTTTTGGTTGGTTTGGTTTGGGTTCAAGGAAACACAAGGAAAAACTCCAATCGAATCAAAATATAGCAGTAAAGGTTAATAGTCGGTCTGCTTTTTGGTCAGACGTGTCTGGGGATAGGAGAAAGAAAATCAAAACTGGAAAGCGTTTACGGGATAACGGGAACAAATCTTATTAATTTTTTACCTCATTCAAAGATGCGTTAAGTCTTTGTCTAATCAAAAGCGTAGTTTAACTGTGGTAAAGTTTGTTTTATGTTTGGCATGGTCAGTGGTTTAAGTTGGTGATATCTGATAAGCGTATAACGTAAAACAAACTTTACCACACTTGTAGTTAAGCATTAACCATATGCAACCTTCTTTAGCTCTAGATCCATCAATAGATCAATAGATTGCCGCATAGTTGGTTTGAGACTAGTGTGGATCATGTTCACACCATAGGAACCGTTCCAGGCTTCAACTGGGATTAGACTGAGGCCATCCTCCTTAGGCAGTCTCGGCCCGATTGTCTTGGTGTGGATCCGAGTTGTATTCTGTATTCACATTCCCAAACAAAACAAACTTAAGAGGAAAATGCTCCAGGGTCTGAAACAAAGGCTAAAAATGAACTAGATGTGAAAACATCAGTCTAATTAACACAACATCCACTCCAACCCTCCACCCACACTGCCCGAAAATACGGTTTGAGGATATGTACTGTTATATTAAACAGGGTTCAAGTTATCAATTAGTTTCCATTGTTTCTAAGGGAAGTAAAATTACTTACAAAATGTGATTTCTTATGGTGTTTTTTTTTTTGTTTTTTTTGTTTATGAAGCCTTAATGAATCAGAGCAGGAGGGAGAAACTCTGGAATGAAACAAAACATGTACAGAGTAGTTTCGTAGATTCATTAACTGGATTTTCCTTAGAGCAGCACTGATTCCACTTTTTAAAACATGGACTAGAGACGATGACAAAACCTTTTTCTAAACACCTAATGGCACTTCAGAATTTAAATAAATCCTGAATCTGGCAAAAATGTTATAATACCAAATATTATTGACAGTATCAATCACTTGTTCTGTACAGTCGCTGCTGATCCATAATTTGTTGTGATAGGGTGTGTGTGTTTGTCTCATGTTCTCATGTGACTGACTACATATGTATGAGTGGTCAGATGAGAAGGAAGCAAAGGTCAAAGGTCAACTTTATTTGTCTCCATTGGAGAAATTTGGCTTGGGCATCGAGGGGTAGTCTGCCTCCTACATACTACAGTTTGCTTCTCTCTCTCTCTGTCTCTCTCTCTCTCTCTCTCTCTCTCTCTCTCNCCCCCCCCATGTGTATGATCAGTATTCAGAAGCTGGAGGAGAAAGTGTCACAGGTTGCTTCAGCGCTCAGCATGGTTAAAAAGACAACATGAGAGGCTCATTTTCCCTGACTTCTCGCCTAATGTATGTTGACATAATGGCACTGTGCAACCCTTACTGCATATTAAATTTTTCTTTAGGGATGTGTGTGTGTGTGTGTGTGTGTGTGTGTGTGTGTGATATGCTCACCATGCATGTGTCTTCTTATCGCAGTTCTGCACACTGATTATTTAATTCAGCGTCTGTGGCTTTCTGCATAATATCAATATCAGTTGTGTGTGTGTGTGTGTTTGTGTGTCAGCCAGTCTACTCTGCTTTCTGCCAGTGTTCCATTGATTGTTGCTTTAGTGCAAAAACAAACACCGGCGAACATCTATAAACTGCTTCAGCATTGTGTGTTACAATGATGTACAGACTGGCTTTATTAGGACATGATCCGTTTAAATCTGTGCACACTCAAACAATCAGTCAGATCCCAGCTGCATAGAAAAAAGAAGTGATATGAAACTAGCAGACAACAATCCCTAATATTTAAAAAATCTTGGAGGATCATGATAATGCGTGTAGTTTTCAAATACCACATTAATTAAAGTCGTAGATGTAGGACCTTCATAATTTTCCTTTAACTGTGGTAGTAGAGAACCTAACATAATTTGCTACTTATTTTCCCTCATTTTTATACTGTAATATACTATAGTAGTGTGATGTGGTGAACATTGTCAAAGTTAAGAAACTTAAGGTTCATACCTATAGAAATGCATTCAGTAAGGTAAACCCATAGGACCTGAACTGCCATGAAAGATTCATTTTTTGATTAGTTTATTAATATGTTTGTGTCATAATGTAACATGTGACACCTACACACTTGTTGAGACACACCTATTAAATACAAAGCTATGATCAAGTGTTTGGCCAGTATTTCACAGTCCGTTCAGGCCTGATTCAGCAGGCCATTCAGAAAAGAGTGACCTTTTTTGGAAGGGGGGGCCTTAAAGAGATGGTACCTAAAGTATTTGTTTTCACTCAGTGTGTATAGCGATTCTGCAGCAAGGAGAGTAGAAGTGGATCAATGCATTGTTTTCACATTAAAACATTGAAAAGTTTTCAAAATAGAATCCTTAAAGGACCTACCATCCATTTTTCATGTTTGAGCCTAATATATTCATTTTTCATACACGTAACATTAGACAATCATTTCCCAAAGCATACTACTGGAATGGTGAGCTAAATTTTTTTTCCAGACTGCCATTGGTTTCAGTTCATTCTGGTACGCTATCAAAATCAATTTGTTGATACTTGAAACATTCTTGGGATAGATAATCTATTATCATGAACAACACGTGTATTCAGGGTTTTTTTTTTTTTGAAGTTTTGTAATTTTAGCATTTAAGCACAATAAAAAGAGTGGAGTGAATGTATTTCTCCACCAGGGAATATAGTCCCAAAAGAAGACCTGCATTTATCAAAAAAGTTAACGACCATGACTTCATAATGCAGCGTAACTATTAGCAGGCTAAACATCAATTTTTAAAGTGGGTGTATCGCTTAAATATTTGATTTTGAAAGATTAAGAGATTTTGCAAAATATCAGGAAAGCTGAAATACAGTTTTATCCTTTGGGAAATCATTGTCAGTAACCTTACGTGTATAAAAATTGAATATATTAGGCTCAAACATGCAAAATGGGTGGCATGGCTTTAATGAAAATAAGAACTTGAAAATCTGTGCAGTATGCCCCCTTTAATGTTGTACAGTTTGATCATTTTGAGCTCATTTCTTATTAACTGTACAAGCAGAAATAACTTGCTCCAGTTATAAGTCATTACAAAGCAAGTTATATCTGATGGTATATTCAGGAAGCCAGCAGAACTGCTAAAAGTCTCCCCCACATTTCATCAGATAAAAAGGATAAGTGAAAGAAGATGAACTGACCTGAATCTTCAAATCTAGTTGAAATTTCAGTAATAAATTAAACCAGTCCACTCTTAGTGTAAAACATCCCTGTTCTGTGTAACTGTAAATGACCTAGCTTAACCTTTCACCCCATCCTCCCTCATTATGATCATACATTTCATCAGGCTGTTTCTTTAAAGTGGATCAGCCCTTGAAAGTAAAATCCTCTTGTTCCTCTTGACTTTGAATTAAGTTAGAGCCACTCTAGTAATCAGGGGACAATCAAATTGTTCTGCTCGGCTGATACTAAACACACAGCCATCACATTTACATTTACATTACATTACTGAATATTTATTCATAGAGCACTGTCATGATGGGCGCTGAGAGGAATGATAAATAGAGCTAATGCATTTTACGTAGAGACGGATGGAGGAGGGAGAATCAATAGCATCTAATGGCCTTTCACTTTGCACATAGAAAGTAGTTGGACAAAAACTACAGTGTGAGGAAGGAGGTCAGAGTCGAGGAACACTGGAGGAGGAATATCAGCTTCTGTTTGTACTGTCAGTTGAACGATACAGATATTAGCAGTGACCAGAAGAAAATGGGAGCTTGAGGGTGTTTGTGTGTGTTTGTGTGTTTGTGTGTGTGTGTGTTTGTTAACGCATACCCACTGTTAATTAATGGGTGTGTTACATGAACACTCCTTCTCACATTTCAGAAAGTGAGATCTGTGTCAGTCAGAGCCTCCGTGTCCTGCTAGGCGTGTAAAGAGCAGTGGCAGGCGTGGGAGGACTTATTGCTCAGACAAGCATGGTGTCCTCCAATGTTCCTTTCTTTGACTGCACCAGGCCGGGTCACCCTGGACTGATGGGGGCTGTTGGCTGTGTTTTCTGCAAAATCAGGGACATTCAGCAGCTATAATTGGTGTTAGCCATTCATACATGTATGCATGATGGCTGCCATGTGTATCCTGCATTCACCTGAAGAGTCACTCGGGCATGTCCTTCAGAAATAATGCAACATGTTCAAAAGCTGCAGTAGCTACACAAATTGTGGGGCATTAATGTCATCGTTTTTTAGTGACAACCAGAAAAATGGCTACAATTTTCTTGGAGAAGCTGATCAGGTATTTACTTACTATCTCCTTTGTCTCTGCTGTTATTGTTTCTTTTGCAGTCGGAACACAAGAAAAATGCAAATCTCCTCCATTGTTGCCATCCTAATTTTGATTTTGAACAAAATCTGCAGTCATTTTTAAGATTTTCCAGTGCTGACCATGGATGATTTATGTTTTGGAGCACAGATGTTATGTTATGTTTTATTCCCCCTGGTGGATATATCATTTAAACATCTAGGCTGATGCAAAAGAGTATGAGAATAAGACTGGTTTGTAGCAGCTGTTTGCAAGTGTACTCATGGTTAAAATTAATCATAGTCCTGCCTTAAAATGGACTAGGAAGGGGACAGGTGGGTATAGATTAACTTAATAGCCTGTTTTAACAGTTACTGGATGGAAGAGTTGATTTATTAATCAAATAATTGCCTCTGTTTTATATCAATGTAACCTGAACCCCTGTGATTGTGTCCTTGAACATTGCTTAGACAACCTGTTTGAGGATGTCATAACATGTGACAGGCTTTTGCTTCTATTATTTGTATGAAACTAATCATTAGTTGTAGCTCTTATGATACATCATCTTGTATACAATATCTACGTCATGTGTGCAGTAGACAATGGCTCGTATGTAAAGTGTCTGGTGTGAACTCACACAGAACACACTGAGCTTCTAACTGTGAGTCTGGATTTTGTTTTTCACTCATTTTCACTTTTGTCCTTCATGCAGGAATCTTTATAGTTCCTCCTTTTTACAGCCAGTAAAGCCACTCAGGCTTTTCCATTGCTTGTCATTTTACCATTTTGCCACCTCCAGGCCATGTAAAGAGGCTTATGTGACCCCTCTGTGATAGGAGACTTTTTAGTACCATATGAAACCTTCTGCCTTTAGTCTCCTACCAGCTATAAAGAGCTAACATGGAGGCAAATGCACACAAACACACATGCATACAAAATCAGTCATGGGGTGGTAAGTCATGATGGTAAAGGCCTGCATTGAGTAGAAAAGAGCAGGAGTCTAGAGCTGTAAAGATTAATTGTGCTGTGGACTGAAGTATTTATTTTCTTTCGTTTATGAGCCTATAGAGACGGTTGGCCTCTGGTGTTTGTTAATCAGGCTCAGGATGACTGTTTAGGTATGTGTGTATATGTTTATTTATGGATCTGGGTTGTAGAAATGCCACGCCATACCCACCTAAACCCTGAACACCAGCTCAGTGTCTTTCTAATTTTTATCTGGGCAGATGTTTGTGTATATGTCTTGTAATCCATAAAACACTGAAATATGCAAATAGTGATATACACTATGATCACACAACTTCCACTATTTTCTATAACATATCTACAAGGAATAAAAATGATCGCTGTTTTGTGTTGTTTTCTAGGATGTCAATTTCCAGTGACTAATTAGCAGAAGATAAAAGGATGTTTTGAGGAGTTGTGCTGTCATCGTGTATCTGATCTCAGCTCTGTCTGCACACCACAGCCTGTTAAATTTGTCTTTAGTCTATTAAATATGCCTTTCACTGACTTCAGTGGAGTGTGTTCCCTGAGGCTCAATTTTATTTTGCCATCCCACAATTTTTACAAGTCCCCTAAATTTCCCAGAGTGCCCTAGCAGTGGACAAATAGGCACCTCCCTCCATATGGTTATGTAATGCTTATCCATTTTTGCACCATCATGCCAATAAAGAGCTCCTAAATCAAAAGCTGCCATCTTGGAGGACATTTTTTAATCTTCCACATAATTTACAGCCGCAGTTTTACCCGTTTGGTTGTTTGTTGTTTATTGATTTTCCACTTGTTTACAGGGCAGCATCACCAATGATGGTACATAGGATTTTTTAAACATACATTTTCAAACTTCTTTATCTGGTCTGGCATCCATAACTAGATTAGATTTGATTTCTGCCAGTTTACTCGAGCGGCTGCTCACACATTAGGGAAATTAGCACTGTAGTCATTAAATGTAATTGGGCACTCATGTGATGGTGTGATCTGGGATGAATGGGCCTGTGTGTTTGTGTGTGTGTGTGTGTGTGTGTGTATGTACTGTATGTACAAGTACGTGTCTGGACTGCATATGTTTGTGCTGTTTTATCTTTGAGCCTGGCTGCATTTTATATGAGCTACGGTGGCTCAGCCTGAAAAATGTTAATACTTCATCTCCATTTTTTAAACTTCTTTCTGTGAATTTTCTATTGCTCTTTAGTGTTTTTCTTCACGAGATGCATAGTTTGTGTCGCTCCTGTGGCTCCCGCTATACATCTTAGTCCACTTTTCTACCACTTCTCACTTTTAAGAACAACCTCCCTATTCTAACATTTATCTCTTAATCCATTTTTCCCCCCAACTTTCCAATACAATTCAAGACAGAGTTTTCCATCAAGAGAAATGAAAAGGGCTGATGAAGCCAGTTTTGGATTCTGCATTCTGCTCTCAAGAACTCCTCAGCCTCTTACTGATAAGTCATGATATTGCACTGGGGCATTTTCAGTAGAATTGTGCAAATGTTAGTAAAAGTTTCATACATCGCTATTGCCTGTGTTTGCTCTCTCTCTCTCTCTCTCTCTCTCTCTCTCTCCCTCCCCCCTACCACTTCTCTTTATGTTATTCTTTGTCCTCTGAACTGATTATTTCTCCTTTTCTCTTAAGGTCAGGAACTGCTCACTTTTGCTCCTCATGGACACATTGATGGGGGGAAAAAGGGGTGAAGGATGACTTTGTACGAGGACAAGAGAAACAGAATAGGCTTGTCTCTTGTCCTTGTCAATATGTTTTTTGCAGAGCGAGATCAATGCTAACTTCATCTGCCCTCTCAGCCAAAGAGAGCCTGATGGGAATTCTGATGCTGCCACTTGAATAAAGGCAGGAAGGAGGAAAAAGAGCAGCTGACCCAGATGTTAACATAGGCTTGGGATGTTGCAAGTACGAATTGTGCAAATGAATTGTCTCAACTGGCTGGGGAAATCTAGGAGTACCTAACAATGGGCGATATGGCCTTTAAATAACTGAAGTGAGTGTAGTGGCTAGGATAACACTCTTCATATCGAACAAGTTCGACAGCTTCACTAATTTCACTCCACAATTTATTTATTTTCTCTGCCAACTAACTTATGGCTCCAGCTATACATGGCTGAGTCAGTTTTAATTGCGTATTTGCTCTGCAAACCGGTTTCTTTGCTCTCTCTCTCAAGTGACCTTTGACATCCTTGCTGTTCACCCAGGTGTTTCTCCTTTAGCTGGAGAAAATAATTGTTGTGTTTCTGTCATTGACGTTTAATGAGTTAGTCTTGAACCCAAACCATTTCCAAACAACAGAGGTGGCTTCCTTTCAGGAACTAATTTGTCAAATGCTGACCTGCTACTTTCCAGCATGCTTCTTAAATTTTTTCTTCCACGTTTTATGAAAATGCATAACCAGGTCACCGTGCTGCAATATCATTATCAATTTCATATAACAGATTTTTATCAGATTAAAAACTTATACCAGTGTTATCATGAGCAATATGATATGGCACAGCCCAAATAGTATCCTCTCCTTTTGTCAGCAACTATGGCTAGGCTACCTTCAGCAAGACATTTAATCCTTTACTCTTGTCCTGGCCAAGTCCCAGTTGTTTTCTTATTGTATTAACTGAATGCAGGGCAGTCCTGAAAAAGGAGCAGTGGTGCTCAGTCAGTATTTCATAGGATCACAAAAAGAAATAAAGACAAAATAAATAGTGCACAGGGGTGAGGAGGGTGAAGTCAGAGGCTGAGGGAGGTAGTATTTTTGCTGCTACAAAGCCGAGGATCGAGGGATAAAGGTTTCTTATGGATATTGAAAAGAACACAAGTTCTATTATTGCCTTTGGGCTAAAGCCACATATTGACCAAGTCTCCCTGAATTTTCACTTCTAATCAATGTCTGGTCACTGAAAACCATCTGTCTGGAACAGTGTGCTTGGTTGGTTTGGATTCAACCCCAATAGCCATTGATCAACATGGGGCAGAATTGCTGCTAGAAGTTAAACCACAGGAGAGAAATGTGTGTGATTTCAACAGAGAAGTGAAATTGGATTTGTGTGTGTGTGTGTGTGTGTGTGTGTGTGTGTGTCCTTACATGTGGTACATCAGGAATCTTACACTGTCTTGCTATCATCAGTTAGGACTCAGTTTTCAGATGTTTATGATTGTTCTTATCTTCCCCACTGTTGCTCTTATGCAGCATCTAATTCAGATGGCCGTTTATCACTTTGATCACATACAGTCACAGTCACAGCATGAGGGACGTGACAGCACACACTTATCGGTCTCTTATTTACAATCTCTGCTAAACCTTGTTGTTTTAGAGTCAGAAACCTGCAGGTGCCGCCGCTCCAGTCAGCCTGCAGAGTNTAAACCTTGTTGTTTTAGAGTCAGAAACCTGCAGGTGCCGCCGCTCCAGTCAGCCTGCAGAGTAAATAACGCGGGCAGAGATGCAGACACCTGCCTCAAACCGCTGCCGAGCAGATTAATAACAAACGCTCCCTCGATCTCTCTTCCATTTGCTTTACCTCTCTCCAATTTCTAATCAGACGTGTACTCTCTATGCTTCTCTTTGTGTTCTCTCTATGCCTCCCTCTCTCTAGACAAACGAGGCATTCTCACACACAAACGCACACACTATAAGTAAAAACCCCGGGATGTGATCACAAAAGGGGGCTGTGAGTGGGGTGTAATATGAGTCTCCCTGGGACTTATCAGCATTTTGCAGAGACACAGACTCAGGAGGAAAAAAGCATTATAATCCCTGCGTAATGGATCGGGCTTCATGCATTTGGCAAATAACTGAATCAACAGTATCTATTAAGTGAAAAAGCTAGTTGTTGCTGAAAAGTGTGTCATTGAGCCACTTGCAAGTTTTAAACCACTGAACGGTACATAGTCCAGTCCACGTTGAGCTTTGTGCATCCCTTATGCTTCCTTCAAATTATCTGATAAAAGAAAATCTCTTTTCGCGTCACACTGTGCGAAATGGACATAAATTCTTAGTTGTAATCTGTTTCAGACTGTACAATCAAGCATCATGTTTGACACGTCAGTTTTTGAGATGAGCGCTTGACAGAAAAGCATCATCAATTTAACAATTTGCCAGTTTGTAAATGTGGATCATAACAGCAGTCAAATGTGAGATTTTAGTCATAATTTCTGACACTGTCAGAATTTTGTTGTAAGTTTTCTTTGGTTGCAAGAGCGATAAATCAGCCGTTGATGGATATATTGCATACTGCGATGTAGGACCATCACTTTTGGATTGATGGCCAATTTCACCACAATTCTCTCACAATTGTTAAATTTGCTATCCAACACCCTAAATTAAGCAGTTACAACTGTTACCCATCTGTGGTAAGTTATTCATGCAGACAACAGATGGCTAGCTACTGTACATTTTCTGGCATCTTGATATAGGTAGAACTTTTAGTTTTCATTTTTGTGCACCGTACCACTGCCGCAGCTCATCAGAAAACCCAAAATAATAAGATGAGTGTGGAGAGGAGAATACAGGAGGATAGCAGAAAACAAGAGAGGAGAGGGAAAGGAGAGGCTTGGAGAAAAAACGGAAGAGTAATGAGGACAGAAGATAAGCAAAGGTAAGCATGGATAAAAGACGAGAAAACAAGCAAAAAACAAGTAACAATAAAAACTGAAAGGATCACAAGGTAAAACAATAATCTCCTATAAAACCACCAAGACGGCCCTCTCGTGTCATTTCAGTTTGTCTCTCCGTCTCTCTGGATCTTCTGTAATGGCCGTGCTCAGAGAAGCAAGGCATTGCAAGAGTCTAACTCATTTTCTGCTGCTCCCAAGACACATTTTAGGAGGTAAAATGGAAAAGGAAAAGCTTTTCTGAGACATGGAACTGCTTTAACACTCTGTTCCTGGTCTGTGGCATTTGAGGAGCTCAGGGGACCAGCAAGTTTACACCTCCAAGTGTGGCTTAAACTCTTACTCCTTGAAATAATAGCAACCATATCACATAAAATATATTAAAGGTGTGTTTTGTATATGCCCTTTCTGACAGACTTTAATTTAAGGTACTTTCTGTGCCACAATTCCATATATTTTAAACATTGTTTTCTGGGTGTTCATATTTATTACGTATGAATCTTTCCTCTCACATTATGGCATCATAGATTATTTATGTGTATCCACTGTAAGGTTTTCTGGTTGTTAGTTTTTGAGTGTTTCATCATCAATAAATCCCATAAACAACAGCAGTGTCACAGCATGACAACTCTGACTGCAGCCCTCTGGGGAGTGAGGAGGTGTAAGTAAAACAGGATGTTCCTAAGCTTATAATTAAGTACATTTCTGATGGATTTATAAGCATTGGTGGATCAAAACTGAACCCAAAAATAATTGACTGAAGGATTCGATTTGCTAATTAAAGTACAATAGACCATGTAGCACAGATTTATCATGATGGTGTTAAAATTTGGCAATAATACAAGGTTAAAAAAAAGGCTTATTGACTTTACAGGGACTTTAACACATTAAATAGCCTCATTTTTTAAATATTATTTAATTATTTGCATTATGGTTTTTCTTTTTTAAATTAGTTGGTTATGAGTGCATATAGATTACAAAATGAAGACAGTCTTTATAATTGGACATGCGAACCCAATTGAAGCTGTAGGTAATAGCTACATCTTTTATTTTGTTTTATAGCTCTTTTTCCCAATAATCTCTTAAAAAAAATAATAATAACATATGATGACAAAGTGGCTATTAGCTGACATGCAACTTTTCCCTGGCAACGAATAGATAGCATCTCATTTCTGGGTATTAGTATGAAGACCATTATGCAAGTTCTTCTTTTCTTGTCAGTCTTCTTGTTTTCTCTTTGAAACTTTGGTTTTCCTAAATGGCAGCAGGTCCACAAGACTTCAGGAGTCTTGGAGTCTTGTCAGGAGTCAGATGTGGATCTGTAAAATAAGTATATCACAATCCATGAATAACTGAGCCCAAAAGAAAACTTGAAACTTTACCATCCTTTCTTTATCGGTTACATATGGGTGCAAGAAATAAAATTTTGACACAATGCAAACATGTAATAATTAATACATTTTACAATTCTCGACCATTTTTGTTGTGTAGATATTGATATACCCACATGGAATGCATCAAACTAAAGATGCCTTAAAGATCAGGATTGCCTTACATAATGCAACAAGTCACAGTGGCAATATGGGGTTTATAATAGCATACAGTATAAAAAAAAAAAACCACCTATTTCATTGAGGGGATGATTTTGGATCCATATTGGTTCCTACAGGCTCCATAGCTTCAATTCTTTTCAGGCTTTTAGGCTCAATAAGGAGCACAATCTCATTTCCTTATAGATGATAGTATTTTTTTGCACACTTTTCCTGCCTCTGCATGTATGGCTTATATGGTTGTCCTTTCATTTTTATGGGGGTTTGTTTGGTCTATATTGTATTCCATGTAGTCTCCATGTAGATCTAATTACCTATGGATTGTGATTTCCATGGCAACAAGTCCTTTCTATCCAATGCTTAAGTACTTTTTAAATGTTCCTTTACTGGCCTCTAAGGATTTCATGCCTTTTAATTTCTTTCAGCAACTTCTTTCACTCCTTTGTGTCTGCTACTGCAATACAGCCTCTGTGTTTACTGCACCTTCACATGTGTAAACAGAACTAGGAAATGACCAGAGGCCTTGGCTGCTCTCCAGAAACAGACAGCACTTATTAGAAAACTTGGTCCCAACCTTTGTCACCCCAGCTCTCAATACCATTTCAGTCTTCTCTGGCTGTGTAATAGCTGCTATGTGAAGGGCTGGGAGGGTGAGGTGACTGGTGTTTCTGAGATTGTGGGTTAGAGTGTAAGGTTGGCAGAGTAATCCTGGGGCTCCAAGCAGTGTTTGTGATAGACTACAGGGTCACTTTAGCTGTGGATTGAAATGTCTCCTGATGAACTGCTTGCCTCTTCTCAGGACGGCACCATTGTCTCGAGTAACGTGCTTACTCTGGTCACAACGTTGAGTTTAGCACAACGTGATCTGGTTCACATGTGAATGCAAATCCATTTGAAGTGGATCGATAGCGAAGCATATAAGTGTTTCTATAACATGCCCTTTAACACGCAGCTTAAGAGTGCCTTAGATAGATGTCGGAATGAGCTCTTGGCCATTTCTGTAGCGGGATCACATTAGTTTTCAGGTACGATAATGTCTGATGTGGCAAATCTCTTCTTCCCTCCCTCCAGGTTCATATTTCACAAAGTGATACCACAGCTGAGAGTGATCAATAGTCTCTGTAGGCTCCAGAAAAGTGTTCTAATGCTGCTACATCACACCAGTGTTATAATTTGCAATGCAGTTTTAATATTTTAGACCTTTTCCAGCTGGAGTTACCCATGCTAAAAATCTATACAGTCATGGCAATAAGGTGCTTTAAGGTGCTTTAGTTAAAAACAGGCACAACATATGGTTTGTCTTCATGGGAAATATGAAGATTAAACTGAACCAATTGTTGATGCCGGTTTGGATATTGCTATAAGCTTAGGCAGTGTGATTATACCCATTCTATTTTCAGAAGTGACTTATGAAACATTCTGTGAATTGCCATCTCTACTATGCTAAAATTTCATTTCCCATTTTATTCCCATTTATTATTTTGTGCTGCAGGTTGCTTTGCTTTGTTGCTTATTTTGGAGAGATGGGGGGTTTGGGATGGAAAGAAACTTTAAGGAGAAAATATATTCAGTGTTGAGAAATCAGCATCTATCTATCTATCTATCTATCTATCTATCTATCTATCTATCTATCTATCTATCTATCTATCTATCTGTCTATCTATCTATCTATCTATCTATCTATCTATCTATCTATCTATCTATCTATCTATCTATCTATCTGTCTGTCTGTCTGTCTGTCTGTCTGTCTGTCTGTCCTTCCTCATCTGGTCTGGTCTTGAGTCATCTGGTCTGGTCGTATCTGGTCTGACTTGACCTGGTCTGGTCTAGCATCGTATTGCATCATTCATATCGTATTATGTCGTGTCATATCAGATCGCCTGATTTGTATGTACACATATTGTATTGACCATATAAAGTATTTTTCATGTTTATACAGTACTTTATACAGTACATCATATTGATGTATGTTGTACGTCACATATTACCATGAAATACCTCCATGATCTCAGGCGTATTACTTTGCAGTGTTGCAGCCCTCTGATTCTGACCTTTACCTTTGCTAATATATTCACTGTGTGAATAATTATCTGCTGCTGTAGTCTGTTGATGTCAGCAGGCCGTGCATCACTGGCTGCTGCTCGAGAATTCCAACGAGAACTATTGATGTGTTAATATAGTCATGATCCTCTTGGAAGCTTAGACCCCCATTGTTTTTAAATTGAAGATGATATTTTGGGAATTTACGTGGGCGTATAGGCAGGGAGATGCATGTTCTGCTCCTTGTGAATATGGCAGAGGATAAAGAAGCAGGTTTATTGTCTGAGCAAAGAAATTGACTGTTTTTGATGGGGATTTCATTAAAGTGAGAGAATAGGGCTGCCACACAGTTCCTGCAAGGTTACTGAAATATCCTCACTACCTAGCCAGACAGAGGTATATGTAACGTTTCTTGATCTGTATTCACAGCTCAGAAAAAAAAAAAAAAAAGNAAAAAAAAAAAAAAAAGTATCAAGCATATTCAAATTGCTTGTGTCTGAAATTGATAATAAATTAAAGAAATGTTCCTCTAAGGGGTTATTCTGCTTATCTGTACATGTGGCATCTGCAGGCCCAGTTATTAAATTAGAATTTATGAGGTCTGTTGGTTTCCTCGCTTGCTAATAGAAGGCAGAGCTGTTTTATCCATTTTATTAAGTGCTGCTTTTGTGATTTGCATAGAGACAGTAAGGCATTGCTGGTGTTTTGTTGTTTCTAAGTTCTCAAACACTGTAGTTAAAAGCACAGTAGCTGGTGATTTTTGTTTGAAATGTAGCACAATAAAGAATCAAATTTTTCATTCTTTTGTGCAACTGCTTTGTTCAGACCTGCCAAAACAAATCGTACTAAAAGGAGAAATATACCCGAATCTCATTTATCCAGACTAGAGGTCTTCATGTGTCCACTTGGTTCCTTGGAACCAAGACCGGACTCGTGACTCAAGTCGGGTCAGGTGGGTCAAATAATCAGCGTAATCGGTTGGGTCCTGTGATATTGATATTGGAGGCATTCTTTGCTAACATGAGGAACACTGCTTCCAGTGTTTAGTATTCTCACTCTTTTTGGGTCTTTACAGATCAATTTTGGATCAGGTCGAATTATCATCAGGTGTATTTTGGTTTGGTCCAACTGTCTTTGGCTTCCTTTAGGTTGTGTCTCTTTTTAAAATTAATTTATGCAAGTTGAATTCAGGTCAATTTCCCATGTGTCTGTTTTGGGTTGGGTCCAAAATTTTGGACCCATAAAGACATCAGATCCAAATTAAACCATATAGGTGTGAGATCACCTACACTTTTAAATAGTTCAGGAATATGAAAAACACACAGTTCTCATTTGCATGCTGTTGTAGTTGGTTAGTTTATTTCTATCAGCTGTTCACTTTGGCCTTACAGTATATTTGGGCTATAATAATCTAAAAATGACTAGGCAAGCACACCAGTTGGAAACAGGTCAGTCTTACTTCATCAGATTTGAAGCACTTCAGTGAAAATCCAGCTCTCCTTGCCTTACCTTGATAGAAGCTATTAATGGTGCTCCCTTTTCCTCTCCCTGGTGCTTTTGAGAGAACTGATCTACTTGTACTTCCTTCTCTCAAAATAACTTGCGGTAAAAGTGTCGCTATAGCAGCTGCAGTAAGTGAAAGTACCTCCAAATGGGCAATGATGCAGGCATCTTCAGTATTCTACAGGGAGGGTGTCATGAATTCATTTCTGATAAGTGTGATGTCGATCCGCATAAAACACTGCATGGTTCCCTGAGTGGCACTTTATCCCCAGGCAGCTCACTCTCATTGGGCAGAAGACTCCCGCAACTCTTGTCACCTTAAGAACAATTTTATTAAAACAAACCAAAGTGTTTCAGCTCAAGGCCTTCATCAAGGTTATCAGACCATTTAAATAGTAAAACTGGTGGAAAAAGAAACCACACAATCACACAGACTGTAATGAGCTAGGCCACCAATAGTGAAAACACACCAGACGCACTAGGTGTTAACATCCTATTGGTGGCCAAGCCCATTGTAGACTGTGTGTGATTGGCCAGTTTCTTATTTTTTTCATCATTTTTACTATGTATGCTGTTTTAAATGTTCTGTTTGATAACCCAGATGAAAGCTTTGAGCTGAAAGGTGTCGATTTGTTCTAAATAAAGTTGTACTTAAGCTTATGCTAGAATCTTCTCCCCAAGGATTGCTTCACTCCTCCACGCATTGCCAGTAGCTGAAGCTGTGCCAGAACGTGAAAGTTGATTTCAACCCACTCAAACTGGCAATTTCTTGTGCACAAATTACTTCCTGCTCCCCTGTATGTCCCTCTTTCACTACCCCTTCCCCTCTTCTGTCTTCTGCCTTTCTTATTCTACAATAAAGCTTGGTGATGGTCTGTATTTACTTTCACTAAGTTCTGCACCACCTCTGCAATATCATCACCAGCCTGTTTTGAGGAGAACGTTGCTGTCAGCAAGATGAGTCATAGGGGAGGAAAGCAAGTTATGGGTTTCTGGACATTTTTTGGAGCATTTATTAATGAAACTTCCTGTTATTGCACTTAATTTAGAGGCCATTCAACTTATCATTCCAGCTTCAGTCAACTTTTCACCCAAGGCCTATTGATTGGGCTGGCTCAGTGATGCAAGGAAAGGAGGGAAAACGTTTGACCAGAAACTTGCAATTCGTTATACATACTATACTATACTTTGATTTGTAGTGTGCTGGATTTTGAAAATAAAGAGTTGTTTTAATCCAGTATTTTAACCAAATGTCACTCAAACTAATGTGAGCTGTTGCAGCTCAGGGGATGCACACATTTCCTTCATATATGGGATTTTTGCATTAAATTTGTGAGAGATGTTGAGTTCTATTAATTTTTAATACATTTCCCCTTTTGTCTTTTTTTAAAAACCTTTTGTAATTTTTATTTTAAAACAACATTCTATTTGAGCTTGACCAAGCAGAATCACCACAGCTCAGTGCTTTAACCAGAGTGGAAATATTTGAAGCTGCAATTCCTGTAATGATGAATAGATGCTGACTTGAGTGCCTGAGACACAGTGCATCTTATCCACATGAAGTACCTCAAAAAGTTAATTTCACATCACTAATGTGTCTTGTTGGCAACTTTATTAAAATAATCTTTCCTTATAAAATATATTAAAAACATTTACTGTATTTTTACGTGATTGAAAGTCTCAACCCATCACATGCAGCCGTTGTGGTTCATCCCACTTCAGTTTGACCTAGAGTTCCTCTTCTTTGTCGAAAAAACATTTGATTATCTGGCTATGGTAACTATCAAGATGGTGACAAGTGCTTTACAATGTTTTTCTCAGAAATTTATTTGTGACATATGCCATGTTTTTCTGCAGTTGCAATTCTTCCATTTCAAAAATGTCACCATTCACAACTATCCTTGATGTACAGCTTCAACTCATGAAGCTCTGCTGCTTTGCTTTGTATTGGAAAATATAATATTTTGTGTTATGTTGCAGTGATGTGACCAGATAATCTCAAGATGAGAATTAAATAAATTGAATTTCACTTCAATCTGCTGACAATAAAGCAGCAGTTTTTCTTTTTTCTGTATGGCCACTTTTCATTGCAGCCTGCAGCGCGCTTATCTGTATGCACGGGCAGTCTGCAAAACGAACCCAACATCTCCCCATCCTTCCTTTCTTTCACGGTCTTTTCGTTTTAGCCACATGATTGTTTCCCAGCTGTACATCCTCTAGACAGCTCTGTGAGAGAAAGGTCAGGCTACAGAGGGTCATCACAATGTTGACATAGCCAGTATAGTTAGATATAGGACTGATCAGTAATTTTAAATTTTACATTTTTACAGGAATTTTAAACTGATCAGTAAGTTTAAATTTTAAATTTTACAGGAATTTTAAAAATGGGGTCAAACTACTAATTTGATTATGTAATGTTAGTTGAAAAATGGTACATAAAATGTAGCATTTTATGTGCAACTCTGATTTTTGTAAATGCTGTTTAATGCTTTTTAATGCTGTATTTAGGCCTTTTTAAGAGCAGGACTGCCATAAATTTGGTCTCACTTTCTTCTCATTGCTCATCAGTAGGATCTTCTGGGACCATTAAGACACGCTAATTCTCCAGGTGTTCCTCTCCAACAATTCAACACCTGACACATAGACATTTTAATAGGCTCCTTGTGGCTATTCTCTCTCTGTTGGCATGAATCTTTCATGGTGCTTTGGAACTCTCAGCCCACCAGTGGGAGACGCTCAGGAGAGGACTTGGCACAGGCCACAAATTTCTCCTAATGATCCATTTTGGAGAGAGAGAGAGAGAACAGTGAAGACATCTGCCAGAGAGAGAAACAAGTGACATACAAATTTACATTGTGAAGACTTGTAACTTTATCGGGTTAGATGTTCTTTATGCAGTGAGACTATTAATTTTTTAACAAGAAGCAGCACGGAGATAATGCTACATAAATTATGGCAACACACCGTGGAAGCTACTTTTTTGAATTTGATTTTAAGAACATTTAGAGTGAAAACATGTCTAAACCCTGCAGCTCTAAACCAGGTGTTTGAACAAGTCGTAATGATTTGTGAAAATGTTGTGGAATGCAGCTGCCTGTAAGAATTCTGTATATCAAGGCTTGACTTAATTATTGTTAATTGCAAGGACTGCATGGACACATTTGAATAAGAAATCTGTTATTCTTTGTGCATGATTACTTTGCATAATTTCTTACTTTTAGCAGTTGTAATTGTAATTATTTTGAACAGTGATTTAGGGAAGGAACAAAACAATAACATCCATCCATCCATCCATCCATCCATTATCCTCCGCTTATCCGGGTCCGAGTCGCGGTGGCAGCTGACTAAGCAGCCCGGCCCACACTTCCCTGTCCCCGGCCAGGCCCTCTAACTCCTCCTGGGGGACTCCNTAAGCAGCCCGGCCCACACTTCCCTGTCCCCGGCCAGGCCCTCTAACTCCTCCTGGGGGACTCCGAGGCATTCCCAGGTCAGCCGAGAGATATAATCCCTCCAGCGTGTCCTGGGTCTTCCCTGGGGCTTCTTCCCAGTTGGACTTGCCTGGAAGACCTCCCTAGGGAGATGACCAGGGGACATCCTTACTAGGTGCCTGAACCACCTCAACTGACTCCTTTCAATGCGAAAGAGCAGCGGCTCTACTCCAAGTCCCTCCCGGATGTCCAAGCTTCTCACCCTGTCCCTGAGAGTGAGCCCAGACACCCTACGGAGGAACCTTATTTCTGTCGCTTGTATCTGCAATCTTATCCTTTCGGTCACTACCCAAAGCTCATGACCATAGGTGAGGATAGGAACATAGATTGATTGGTAAATTGAGAGCCTCGCCTTCTGACTCAGCTCAGAGGTGAGCGCCTGGTGGCCAGGCCTGCAACCATGGGACCCAGTCGGGCTCAGCCCAAAAAGAAAACGTGTCAGCTCCTTGTAGACCCACCACCTGCAAGGAGAGAATGAAGGGTCTGGTGCGCTGCTGAACGGGCAGTGGATAAGGGCAGAGGCCCACGTGGACTGTCTCTTAGACATGGAATCTGACTTTAGGGACTTGATATCAAAACAATAACAATGATTAGAATTTAGTTTATTTTAGCTATTGTAACAATTCTAACTATTATTTCTGCAATATCCTATTTGCTCTACTTACAATATAAGTTACTAATTCTAAAATATATGTTAGTAATTGCCAGCTGTTGTTTGTTCACACACTGAGATATCCATTAATTCCATGCACAGATGATCTGCAGCTCACTGCTCATGTTTTCTGGCTTATGTCAGTGCAACTGTTATTTTGCAACTTGTTTGTAATTGGCCATAGTGATGTGCTGACTCAGGATGAGACCTTACTGGCCCCCAGAGACCCACAAATCTCTGTCACTGCCCACATAACTGTGGTTTAATAGGCAGGAAATGGCTCCACTCCAGAGGAGGTCTAATACTATAAGCAGAAGGAGGTCTGATGCGGGAGATGTGCAAGGTGAGGTGGGAAGTTCAGGAAGAAATGGGAAGAAAGCTGATTCTGTGTTTTCTCTGCTGAAGGTCGCTTTGATGACACAGCACCTCGTTAACGCAGCAGTGTTTCCAGGCTGTCATGCCAGGGTGCTGAGGTGATTTATTAACCCTGATCTACCCGAAGCCTGCTCAGATTAAAGGGATGCCTCACTCATGGAACCAAATATAAGAACTGCATTACAAAAACATGCTGGGAGGGAAAGTGCCAAGAGACCTCTGAGGCATGCCTAATGTATATTTATAGGGTTTGTTCACATGGTATGAAACGATACATGTTGTAATGAAAGAGGTTCTGCGGTTCAGCATGGTCGACACAGAATTTTGTTAATGTTTCTGGTACAAAAGCAGCAACCTGCTGTGATTTGGGGATTGCACACAGCTGGCTTGTGCATAACAAATGTGGTGGAAAATGGAATTCCCATATTCTAAACTCTGTCCGTGTCTCCGTTTGAGAAAGTGTGAGCAGACTGTGAAAAAGTGACAGTCAGTGTGACTGCCTGATTGATTGATTGACTGACTGAAAGCACATTCACATTTTGAAATAAGCTGCTGTGAGAGGAGCCAGCACAATATTCACACAACGTGAAGGCTGTCAGTTTAGTGTTATAAAGTGGCTCCTGAGCAGACACGTTTCAATGGAGCTGTGGGAATTTATGTGCTCGTACAATCACAGTAAATCTTCACATCTCATATTGAGATGCTGATGCTTTTTGGTGGATGGTTTGATAGGATAGTTTTTATTGCTGTAGAATAAAAAATGAAATATTCCTGTCAAAACTGAGATTAATATGCATGTGTTTAATTGTCTCTCCCTCGCTATGATGCAGCATGCATCTGCAGTGGATGACAGTCAAATTCTTTCCAAGGTGGACTTGGGTGAGGAGTGTTGGTTACTATTTTTGGAAAGTTAAAACCCTTTTTTATTTTTTTTTTTGTAGGACAGAGGGATACTGCTGATTTCACACTGCATGCCATTTGAAGGCTGCTTTTATCTAAAGTGCATACATTTAGAGTAAGGATGGCCCCAGCAGGAAATTGTCTCAATGGTCCTTCTTTCTCTCTGTGTCTTCCTCACAAAATTCTGCAGATTTCTGATTGTAAGATGACATTGTATTAAACATTTTCCCCTGGGACTGTGGATGTAGAATGCTATTTTTCTCACTTGTTATCCTGATGCACAGTTGTTGCCCTACATTTTCCAAAGAACATGCCGAGGCTTAAGTGCAAAGGGAAATGCAACTTAATTATCAAATTAGAGTTCTGTTCTTGTATCTGTTTGGACTTTGCATTTGCAGCAGATGGAGAAAATGTGTTGAGAATGTGCTATCTTAAAGGACCATACTGGTGACTGTGCAAGTTTGAGCCCACTAAATACTACCGCATATGGTTTGCATGACTGTGTCAATCATTTCCCAAAACATAAAACAGTTTTTTAGATTTTGTGTTATTTTGCCCTCATCTTTCAAAATCCAATTTTCAATCCAATTTTCAATCCAATTTTCATCCACCTTAAAAATAATAAGTAATAAGTAAGTAATGTTTCTCTTGCTAATATTTACACAGGATTGTAGAAGGCATGGTCATTTTAATTTTTCAGTAAAAGCCAACTTCTCCTGGGACTATATTCCCTAGCAGAGACATACATTTTATTTCATGTAGCTCCTCGTAGAACCGGTTAAATTAAGTAACTTTGACTAAAAAATTTAATAGATGTCATGTTTGCTGTGATGGATTAGTTATCTTAATCACGTTTCAAGTCTCCACAAGTTGGTTTTAATAGCATACTGGAATGAACTGAAACCAATGGCAGTCTGCAAGATAGGAAAAACAATTGTAATTTTTACCCCAACAGTGGTATGTTTTTGAAAATGGTTGGCAGTAATGTACCTAATGTGTATGCAGGTTGTACTGTATTTATTTGGTGAAAACATGCAAAATCACTGGTATGGTCCTTTAACTTTGTTCTGTATTCCTTTGTCAGAATTAATTTGTCACATATGCCATGACTTTACCACCATCCATCATTTGCATACTGTTTTTAAGCTCTTGCTGAGGCTTTTCTTTGATTTTTTTAAATGTTGCCTTAGGTTTAAAAATACACAGCCAATATATGTTTTGCGTTAAAGAAGTCCAGTCTAGAATGTTTATGAGTTTCCAAAGCAGGATCCTTTGAACAAACCCTCAGATACAGAATGTACTGTTGTAAAGGTGTTGTGCATGAATCAGGAAATCAGCTCTGATTAGATGTTCAGAAAAGACTACAAATTCTTCAACACACCATTTAATCTCTGTATATTTTCTGATCCTGGCTGGACCAATCAGGCGCCACTGACTCCACACCTGCTGCCGCCAATGTTCTTTACAATAAAGCAGCTCAGCGATCATCAGCGTTGGTGCTAACGTCGAATCATTACAGTATTTCCCTCTACCTGTTAGCTAATTACGTGTAACCATGATGACTGTTGAATTCCCAAAGCACCCTACTGAACTTTATTCAACATAGTTATTTTTGACTATTTCTGTAATAAAAATACATTGTTGTGCAGATATCTCACCCATCCACATTTTTAACAATATCAACAAGACAACTGTGCAGAGCAGGTTTTGCTGAAACCCAAAAATTTAAGTTTGTGGCCATTTTCTGAGTTTTTACAGTTTAATAATGGCAGAGACATGAGAGAAAATAGGAAGAGAGAGAGAGAGAGAGAGAGAGAGAGAGAGAGAGAGAGAGAGAGAATGGTGTTGTGCCAGGGTTGCTTTTTCATCAATAACAGATGTGTTAATTATGGCAACTCGTGAGAGGAAAATTACAGAAATATAAAATCCATTTGTGATGGTTATGACATTCAGTTTATTGTGTTTGTGGTGACCATTGGTCAGTAAAATGTTGGTGCAGCCGTGTCATCCAGAGGAATAATTGCTTCATCTTAAACTCCAGAAATCAGACCAATCTCACCATGTCAATATGCGGTGTATTCCTCTGTGCCACTGCTTTTGGGTTTGAAGTTCCCTTTTTTTAATCTTTTGTCATCATTGCTGGGAGAAACTGCAGTTCAGACTGCCTCTATTATGTGCCAGATGCTTTTAAGCCCCCATGTCATTTTCATATTGTTAACATGCACCTCACTGGGTATGTTTCTTGATCTTTAGAATAACAGAGGTTGTGCTGTAACATATGAATTTGTAGAAATTACTATTAAAGCCTAATTAGCAGAGGTAATAGAGTTCAGAATAATTCTTTGATTTCTACACAGTCTGGAATGATACATCACACACAACTCACAAATTCACATACCATTCCCCTTGTCAGTAATTGGCAATCCGTGGGTGTGTGCATCCATTTTGGACAGTTTCTGTTTGTGAAAATCGGCAATCATGAAGAAAACAAATGTGGATCCAACAGACACAGACACACAAAGAATGGATGATTATAGCCTAGAGAGTAGAAAACACACACATATCCATCAAAGAGGAACATCTGGCCCTCTGTACAAAAGGCAGATCTACACCCTCAGCCAAACGCGATGGTACCAAATTATGTAACTAGGGTTTCATCTTTCATCATCATATTCCTACTAATGACTAGACAGATTGTACTGTTGATGTTTTATGTGGTTTCATATTATTGTTTAGTCTTAACATAAACCCTAAGTATCTGTCACACACATACACACACAGATCTCTCAGACAAAGCTTTTCATGAATTTATTCCCAAATGATGATGCTGAAGTAGATGAGCAAGGACGTGTTTCGGTTGTATTTTGTCTTCTTTCTGACAACCACATATTTTCCTTGTTTTCTGTCTGGAAACCCTGAATGCTGCTCTAAACAATGCCGAGGCAGGCCCGCGGACCTGCTTCAGGGCCATGCTGGTCTTTTCTAGGATGGAGACGAAAAACACTGAGATAATTGTACCCTCCTGTGGGCTCATTTCCTCTGGGAGTATTGCGTTCCACACTGGAGATGCACTAGATTTCCAGCTGACAATAAATGGTTCCTTTTAACTCTTCTTAAGAGCAGAGAGATGTTCGTGTGGATAGCCTTTATTTATTGTTCTGGGGGTTTGTAAAGAACCACTGTGACTTTGAAAACTTGCACTCTTGGATTCATTTTAGGAGAAGATAAGACGATATGTTTTCTGATAAAAAAGAAAATGAATCTCGCTGTAGGATTTTCAGTCCTGTGGTTGATACAATCAAAACCGGTGATATTACACCGATATTACGTGTTTTCATTTGAATTTGCATTGGAAATGTAATCATTCATGCGACTGCTGTTGTCGCTTTCATTTCAGTTGATGTGTGACCATATGCGAGCGCTTAATTTTTCGTGCACTGCATGACTTTTGACCTGAGGGCTTTGACTTGGCTTGCTGTATCCCTGGTCAATCCCTGATTAATTTTAATCACTGGCTCTGTGTTCAGTTATTGATCTGCTTTGCTCAACAGCCAGCTAATTAGTGAAGCAGGGGAACAGTCAGTGTCCTGCCAGATCATGTCTGTTTAATGTGCTCCTGGAGAGGAATCACTCATCTGTTTGGTCTCCTCTAAAACCAGTCTTGAGNGTCTGTTTAATGTGCTCCTGGAGAGGAATCACTCATCTGTTTGGTCTCCTCTAAAACCAGTCTTGAGGTTACATGCTTGGCTGTAGCTACAGCTATTGATTAGAAGTGTGTGTGTGCTGTGATGATGGGTGGCAATGCCAGTAATCCTGCAGCTGCGTTGACCCTTGTCCTCCCACACTTTGACCCTTGCCTGAGCAATGCTGTTACTGTCCAGTGGAGAGAAGTATTTTCAGTGAGCTGAGTCAAATATTGGTATAAAATGTGAGTGAGGTTTAGGTTTTAGTTTGGCAGGAAAACAGTGTACAGTCGGAAAACCATACAAAGTTCTTATATTGTATACGTGAGCTACAGCAATCATATAGTTGAGTCTTAACACAATGTACATTTAAGATTTCCTACACATAAGCAGCAAGAATTTTGCATGTCATTCTCGCTGCCCACTCATGGGATGCTCTACGCCTTTCTCAGAGCAATGAGTGCTAATGCCAAATCAAGACCAACATACATTACATCAACAAGCACCATTAGCTTTAGATGTTCCTAACTTATAGCCACATTCAAAGCCAACTATTAGCTAGAAATGTTCATGAGCTATATACTATATGACTGCAGATATTTCACCTTATAGTTACTTTTAGGCACAGATCATTGTACAGTTTTACATTTGTGTTGTGTTACAGCTCTACATTGCTTATAAGCTTCTTGTCCATCATTTTATCACTTCTGCTATGTCATACAGTTACTCCCTCATTGGTTGTTGGAAAGTTCACAGGCAGACAGGTCAAAGTTGAGTTTGGGTTGAACTTTTAGTGCAGCAGCAGCAAAATGGAAATCTGGGTGCCCGTGCTGCTCAAAGTAGAGCCGCCATGAATGTCTCATTCTTTGACATATATTATACCTTTGTTTTTGGTTCCCCCTACTTTTTTGCATGTTCGGCCCAAATCCACCTTCTCTCAGAGATTCAAAGATGACTTTTGTTCATATTTTGGCAAGATGATGAAGCATTGCATCTTTCGGAGTTTACATTTATCAAATCCTACATTTTGATGGAACTTTTTCTTTTCATCATCAACTTCTGTTCATTTGCTTTTAAAGCCTCTGGGGAAGCCAGGCAGGCTGGTATTATAAAAGGAGTAATGCTCAAATAAAACCTGAGCCATTTGCTAAATTTTAAAGAACTTCTGCTTGGAAAGCACACTTAGTCTTGTTCTTTCAACACTTTCTTGAGACGATTACTGTATACCTTTGTGGACATATTTGCACCATAAGAATCATTGGTGCTAATCCCTAAAATCATGTTTTATGTTTGTTTTTCAACCTTTTGTTTTTTCAGCTGTAAATGGAAGAAAAATGCTGCTAAAATACTGCCTGTTCAGATTCAGTGTCACACTCTAGATAAAGAGCCTTGGACACAAAAAAGAAAAAGGAAAACAGATAACGAGTCTATTGCATACTTTCTTGTTTCTTCTAATCTATGAATAGTTTTCAGTACTCACCATAGGATAAATGCTAAGTCACTGTCTGAACTGACTGCACACCCTCAAAATTATGGAATGACACATGAAGCTTCTGAGCTCCTTGAGTCTTTTATTCACAGGAACCATCTGCAGGATTTGGCTTATTGAACACCGTGTGTCTTTATTATTTTGTAGTTGTTTTGTATGAGAAAAGGCTGGAACACTATTAGCTGAGGTATTTATAATGAGCTTTTTTGGATGAGAGAATTTTCACCTGGAGGGATTGTCAGAAGTAATCGGATGCATGTCGTCTATTTCTCACAAGCTCAGTCCTGCTATGAGCATTCCTCTGGAGAGTGAGGACTCTCATGTAGTATTGATAATAGAGATGACATTGTGTCACTGTGAAACCCACAGAGGAAAAAAGAAATGATGGCCTGTCTGTCCGTTTTATAAGATGGAAACCACAAGAGCCCCAGTTTTTCACTTTAATTTTATTGCACTGAAGACAATTCCATAAACGTATTAGAAAGATTAGACTTGCAAGGTAACAGCAGCTGCACCTTTGGGAAACACAGCTTATGTCTTAGTTATTTTTAACTCATGAAAAGATTTAATGGCCATACATGGTAGAAATCCATACAAACCAATAGAGGGAGAACCAAGAACTTTATATAATTTCTCATCGTCTACATGTAATTGTGTGAAGGCCAAATGATTGTGATATAGTGATGCTAAAAATCCCAGCTCAGATAAAATGGGGGTAATTCCTAAAAATAAAGCCCAGATTTAATATGTCGGTAAGGACAAATAGCTTCATGCAACCATGTTCCCTCACGTTTGTCTTGCAAAAGGCACTGCTACTGTATTTATTATTATCAAGTAAAAACATGCATCACACAAAAATGAAGACCTTTTTCAGTCAGACAGTAAATTTCACAGAGTATGAAATGGAGTATGAATTGTTTTAAACTATTTGCTTCACATGTTACAGATCAATAAATTTGATATATAATATTTGATAAATTATAGATTTAAATGAAGAATTTTGATTGGCTACTCATTGGCCTTTACCCTGGCTACCCCATACAGCAATGCTGACACCAGTCCATTAACATAAAGGAAGCTTTATGAATGAGCTTCAGTTATGGCAGAGCTTATTTAGTGTAATGCTGTGTAGTTACTGTGACATTCTTTTATGTAGCTAAACTTTATATATTTACATTTTCTAGCAATTCAGCTTTCACATTAATGATAATCACTTACTTTCTTATATTATTACTGTGAGTATAAAAGAAAGAGTTGCCTCGGTGTTGTCAAATTGGCAAATTTGTCACAGCCAAGGAGAAGGCTACGGGGTAATTATAGTAAACACAGTGATATGTAAATTGCCATATTATATACAGGGTATATGAATTATCGCAAGGAAATATCTACATTTCCTTGAAAAGAGATTTGATTACACTATTTCTGACTGACCTCAAAATGGCTCTTAAATGCCATGGTGGTAAAAATATATTCATTATGTAATATTCACAACCAGGAAGACAACTGAAAACAAACAGGACCACTGCCTGAAAACCTGTCTTTCTCTTTTGTGTTTGAATACCCATTGATTTATTTGATTAATAAACGTTCTTCCCCTCATATGCTGCTAAGCTAAGTGTTACTGAGCATTGCTGCAGATGTGCATGTCTCTACTATAGTCTTTTCAGCCAAGATTACTCAATTTCCTTTTCTTCATTCCTAAATTCCCTATCTTCCTCTACTGCAGACATTTTGGTACAACCAGAATGATCAAAGACAAACCACTTATGTTTTGCAAATCAGATCCAAATGATTTTTTCCATGACAGATGGGGAGGGGCAGGGTGCATTGATTTGATAATTTGTTATTCATTAAGATGTTTTCTAATGTATTAAGCTCTACTTTCTACTTTCTTTCATCCATGAACATCGTTTTAATCTTTAATTTAGCAGGAGTAGCTGCAGGGACAATGTCAATCCCATTGTTTCAAGGTGTGGTTCGTGTGATAATTGCATACTTGTCTTTAATCTAATCCTGATCAATAAACTATCATTGCTATTGCCTTGAGCTATTTCAATTTAATTATATCTGGGTTTGGAGGTCGGCTGCTTTGCTGTCAGTCCAATGATGAGTTTGTCTGTCTTTGTTACAGATGATGAAGTTTGCCTGGGACAACTACAAGCAATACGCCTGGGGCAAGAATGAGCTGCGGCCTTTGACAAGGAATGGGCATATTGGCAACATGTTTGGTGAGTGTTGCAGATTACATAAAAGGTCACTTGTTTTGTTTTGTTTTTTTGATGACCTGTTGACCTGTTTGTTCTTATGCACAAAATGCTACTAATACAAAAAGGAACACATTCTATAATCTAGTGGAGAATATTAAAATTAAATTAACAAAAATTTAGGGGGACGGCTGCACATTTTTATTCTTCTTAGATGCATCATAATTTACATATAGATCTTTATTGATGAATTATTTCTTGAATTACTCGAGAAATTTGAAATTTTTCATCAATCAAGACTACAGCAATAGTGTAACTATAATTGAAAGGAGGCAAAGGCATAAAAAAAATGGAACATTGAATCAAACTGTGAATTTAATTAATTTTTACACACACAAATTAGCCATACTAAGAAAAAGTCACATTTTCATGTGGTCAGATAAACTGTCACACCTATTTGCTCCTCACTAAACTTGCTTTTTCCACATTTGCCTCTCCTATCGATCAGTGTGGGACCTTCATGACCCACTGGTGGTGTCATAGTCTCTGAGTCTCTAACTGGATCCAGATCCAGAGGGGTCCTTAGGTCCTCTGCAGTGAAGCATACCGGTCGGTTCTCACACTGCTGAGCTAATAAAGCTCCAATACAAGGTGGATCAACTCTTATGAGACTCAGAAGGGATCTGTGTCGCAGCTGAGGACTTCCTCCATCTTGGGACATTGTATTGATGATGCAAAACCTCTTGAACATATAGCATGTGATCTCATTGTTGCTCTCATTACCACTAAATTCATAGTTTGAGGGTAGATACTTAGAATGATTCTCTATAAGGTGATACTTAAAGGTGTTAACATTTGAAAGTCTGCATTATTTTCTTATGATATCAGCAAAATACATTGGCTACAGGTATCTAGACTTGAAGATGTTATGGTACAGAGTGGAAGAAGAGTGGTGTAATTTTTCCTGGATTGACTGCTTTTGAAACTAGAGGGTTGGTATTATTTTTGTCCCATGGTTTTCACACAAATTCAATTGCAAACTGATGTGTACTTGACAGACAGTGTTGCGTTCTCTGTAACACACATCGTCTCCATATATTGTACGTGTGTGCGAGAGCTCAGACAGATGGGTTTTTTCCAAACTTACCAGGAATTCTAGTTGTTTCTGTCATGTTCCAACAGACCCTCTACTCCTCCTCCTCCTCCTCCTCTCTGAAAGTGGAATCATACAACCAGAAATTTTCACTTAAACATTTTTAACATTAGCAGACACATCTTCACCTTAGTGTGTACAAATCTGTGCATGTTTACCCCGGTTTATGCCCTTCCATTGACTTTCTTTCATGTTCATGTTATTCTTCAACTTTGCCATATTTTATAATTTTACTTTTTTTTTTTTTT